>RJVU01061675.1:5336826-5373948 GCA_003731715.1 Anabarilius grahami | reverse complement strand
ACTTGTTACTTTTTTTTCCATTCTGTGTTCAAGCTCGACACAAGATTCAGTTTACATGTAATTTGTAGGAGCGCTAATGGAGTGCATGTATCTGTCGGTAAATTGTAAATTGTGCCATTTACTCTCAAGCAATGTTGGCTCTATGGCATCTCTGAACATGAATGTAGTATCAAAACTACAGGCACCAAACAAATGCCCTCTCTGTCCGTAACAAGTCATTCTAACTGCACACTTTCATCAGCATAATCTCACACTTCAACCAGAGATTAGTTCATTGATCGGACTAGGCTTGAGATTGAAAAAAAAAAGTAAAACCACATGCATCCAGGCCTCCAGGCCTTAGAGAGACTGTCAAACTCTGCTGGGAAAAGGGAGTTTCCTCTATAATTACCCCCCTTGTCACTAATTTGCATAACTATCTGGATGATTGACGCCCGCTGACAAAATTCTGCAGTGTAATGACTATATTTGTACACCTCAGTGTTGTATTGCTGTGTGTCTAGCATAGTAAATGTGGCTGTGAGCACAGTGTGGGTTGTTACAAATAAAATAAAACTGTTTGAAGCACAGATGCACACTGAATTGCTATTTACATAGCAAAGTATTACATCACTTGAGTTGCATAGTTTTTTTTTGTGGGGGGGGGGTATTGATTTAAACTCAAGGAATTCAACAGGGATGCACCTTTTACAATTCTGGCCCTTTATTTATTTTGTTTAAATAAATAAAAACATAACTAGAAAATCAAAGATTTCAAATAATTTGATATAAAGTACAGTATGAAAACATTTTATTCATTTCTCCATCATTACATTTAACAGTGTTATTAAATTATTCATGGTTTTAAAGATTCATTTTAAGGAAAGCATAAAAGGTAGGGTAGGTTTTGGTGTTAAAGGTAAAAGGCGGTTGCTGTTTGTTTGCGGCACTCTGTGACTGTCTGTCTACAACTCTGCATGGCCTCATGGAACACGCTGATGATGTGTGATGTCTGCACGAGCAGAGTGCATGGATGTACGGAAATACACAGGATGACAGGCACGTAGAGGCCAATTCACACTGCACCGACAAACGGCAACAAACACCAACAAACGCCAACGAACAAGTTGGCCGTTGGATTTAGAATTCTATGAGAAAAAACTGTCATGTTCATGCCCCAAAAAAACAACGGCTATTGTACCTTTTATATGTTTTTTTTAAACTGTATTTTATTTTTTTTAACGAACAAGCTGCAATGTCACGTTTCCAGTGCTTTGTTGTGTGTGCATGAGGCGCAGGCGCGATCAAACAGCTGTCTTTGCAGGGGACTTGCCTTATCGTCATGACAACGGTTCGTGGCCAGGTCAGATTACGTCAGAGTTGGTTGCCGTTTGTTGGAAAACTGTTCACACTGCTCACACTGCTCAGACATTCCACGACCCGACAAACGATTAAACATGTTCAGTCGGGTCTTTTTCAAAACAATGGCGTAGATTGATGACACTGTAAATGATCGTGGAATCATGGGAGATGTTATCTTCAGCTCCACAGCCGATGGAAAGCAATCCGATGTGACTCGGGCAGAAATCACATTCATGGATGAGCTAATGTACTAAAGTTTTATTAAACGTTACTGTGGTATGAAGCAGGGCAGGGCAGAGAGCCCGGGACATTTTAGCTTGCTATTTTTATTATGCTTATATTTAGCCGTCTGACGCTGCCACTCCTGTCTAATAAAATGCATAATATATTAAAGGATTTTTGGTTAGGGTTAGGGTGTTTCCATGGTTTCTACTGAAGTAAAACTGGAAATCGAGGGTAACGCGGATATGACGTCATTGACAGGCATTGGTTGTCATTGGTTAAAATAGCTGGTTAATAATACATCTTTGGATTTAAACATTATTGGAAACATTTAGAATAAATTAAGTACACAAGTCAACAAAATATATAATATTGTTAAACCACTTCTATTATTGATTGCTATCAGGATGTGAAGAGTTTCAACCAGTATAACAAAAAGTGTTTATGAAAAACATCCTATCCCAACCTTTAAATGATGGCAAAAGTATGCAAAAAAAAAAAAACTCACTCTGATTATTGTAAAGATATATCCACCTTATTTTTACGCAGACGTGGCCACTTGTAATTTTAAATGTGCAAGGTTTCCAGTGTCATCTATTCCATAACATAATTTTTAAATATATTTTTGTAATCATAAGCAGACTGGTTTATAGTGCAATAGTTTTACCCTTTACTGCACTACCTATAATGAGTAATGAATCAGATGTCTTGCGCATTCACAGGAAAAAGCTAACTTCTGCGTAGAAAAATAAGGTGGATTGTCCTTCACTAGAATTTAACTTAAAAAATTCAAACTATGAAACCATCAAATCTCATATTTACAAAACTGACATGGTAGTTTTCACAGAAAGTCATCAGAGCACAGAAAACAATCAAGACAGACATTCATGATTTGGAATCACCGTTATTTTTTTTATCCTATCCATTTAATGTTAACAGTTACTTTTGTCATATTTATGTTGGTCTACGCTACGAGAATGCATGTCAAAACATGGTCCAACATGGCTTCCAGTAACATACTTGGCAAGCTGGAAGGAATTTGAGTGATGGACACAGACCAGGTGAATGCTTACAATCTCAACCATGTTCTTAAGAAACAAAAGATTGACCCAGAAACACTTAATGCTGGAGAGGGCCACTGGACCCCTGCCAAATACTACACCACAAGGATTCTGGGCCAAAGAGAAAAAGAGAAAGGGGCTAAGCAACCAATGAGGTGCCTGCCAAAGGACAGGAAAAGCTTCTGGCAATTACTCTGTCAAGAGGAATTGTGTAGTTTATTGTACCCATTGAAGTAGACCGCCAAGATGCATGTGTTCTCTTGCTCTACACCGCTTGTTTGTACAGCATCCGAAAAGAACCAACCTGACATGCTTCCACGAGTCTACGAATGGATAGGAGGAGGAGGAGAGGGATAACAGTGGAAAAACATTTTTTCATCCCGCTCAAAGATGCAGCCCCTGACTCCTTAACCACACGTTGTGTAATAGATTAGTCCGAAATCACACAGACAGAGCGCTTTGTGCCAAGGCTGTTTGTAACTGCCTGTTATTTGTCGAGCACATTTGTCTATTGTTAATCTGAATAAATAGTAAAGAGTGATAAAAAACACAACATTCCTTGGCTATTGAAGTCCTCAAAGGAAGAACTGATCGAGCAAAGTGCACAACAGAGGCCTTGCAGTCAAAACAACAAATTCACGTGCCACCGTAAAGCCTCAGAAGCGAGGTCGATGTTTGCAGAGTGTCTCACCACCACCTTGAATGATGGCTATAGAGATTGGTGTTGACGTTGGCTTGACTGAGTGCATGTGGGCAGTTTAAGGTGACTATATCTACCTCGCAGAGGGATGAGAGAGGAAAAGCCTACGGCTACCGTGGCTACAGAAACTAACCCGAGCTGTTAAAGTTGTTCGGAGATCTGTTGCCTGTCCCATGGACCACCCCCGGATGAGTCTGCAGTAATGTATGCTGCTGTCAGTGGATGTTTTAGTTTGGATGTTTCTGTACTGTATGGCTGTGTAGTGTACTCATTTGCTCCCGAGTACACTGTCAATGTCCTATCACACTGAGCCCGACAGCCTCCCCGCCCCCATGCCACCAGCTCTGCCCCCCGGCTCATGAACTTTTTATGAGGCAACAGGACATGTGTTCATTGGAGGTCTGCAGTGATATGGTAACAGCTCTTTGTGTGCCACAGTCTGTCTGCATCCTATATCTTAAACTATTTTAAACCTTACTCTCTGCAAACTTGGCCATTGTTCAGCTGTTTTTCCTGCTAGCTCATACCTTGAATTAGTCTTAATGCCAAGCTTAAACCCTATAATAATTTAAAAAGTTGGTCTAATTCCATTTGAACAGCCCAAATCATCAGTGATGATAAAAAATGGATAAAGACAAAAACAAACTAAAGCCATCTCCCTCCCCCAGGGAGGTGTTTAACACATTACCCTCAGCATTAGCCAGCATGTCTTATTCAGAAGCTTTGCCTGTGTTACAAGGATGTGAATATTCTAGCACCTCCTGGGTCGGAAGAAGGGGGAAAGAGGGAAAACATACAACTCTTGGATTTCTGTTCGGTAATCAAACCACGAAGCGGCCGCAGATATCATTGTTTATTTATCTTTGAACCCAATTTAGAGCAAAAGGTCTTTACATGTGAGACATTGAGTTTTATGGTAGGAAGGTTTGTACTTCTCCAAAATCTACCTTTTGTACTCTTGTCTGAATGGCACTGATAATAGATTTATCTTGAGTCACAGAGGCCTTGAAAAGGCCAAAATCCTTCACTCACGTCGGTGTGCCGAGAGAGTGAGAAAAGTGCGAGACAGGCGATAACAGAGATAACTTTTGAAAAATTAGCCCTATTGATTCCTGCCACGCTTTCGCATCTGGTTAACTGCCTTGTCGGGTGGTAAAGACTTTAATAGGCCCGCAGTCAGTCATGCGTTGACAGATTGTGGGCTCGGGCCCATTGACCAAGCAGAAGTTGGGGAGGGAAGATCTGATGGAGGACCCCCTCTATCCTGCAGGGAGAAGAGTTGGAGGGGGATAAAGATAGGAGATGGATAGCCCGAGGAAGGGATTTATGTCTGGATGAACGCCCCCGCACACGTCATGGTGTTAGCTATGGCACATGCAGCTCCTGTCTCCACCCACCCCTCACTCTGAGAAGTCCTGCAAAACTTTCCTCGCTGACAGGCTTTCTTTATGCACCAGAGAGGGAGTGAAATCTTCGCTCGTGTCTGGAAGAGAAAGCTCCTCTAAAATGTCACTGTTGGGGTGTGTGGCCAGGTCTTTATTAATTAACCTTCATGTACCCTTGTAACATTTTTCCCAGCCAACATGTTCCTTTGCAATTATGAGCAGGTCTCCTCTTGCGCTTGATAAAAATGTGTGCCAACAGAGCTGTTCAGGTTGTACATTCCAAAACCTCTGAATTTCAAGGATTTTTCAATAGGTTTTTATGATAGAAGTGTCGGATTTATGAGGTCCGTGGTAAACATACAAACACTTGGACGTTTTGTTCTACAACATAAATTATACACAGTCATAGCCTAAATGTTAAATTTGGATATTTGAATCGATAATTTAATAAAGGGAGATATTAAATTTTGATATCATTTTTCCTACATTTATAATTACTAAAATTAATCATTTTAAATGCTACAAGTGAATTTAACCATCACAACATTCCAAAGTACAGTATGAAAAATCGATACTCACATTGAGATTACATTTAGGTGTTATTAAATCAAGATCAAGAAGCACAAATTTTCTCATAATATATCACCTTTATGCTGATGGTCTATCTAAACCCCTTCTTTCTGCGAGCCTATTCTGCTCTGATTGGTCAGATGGTCCAGTCTGTTGTGATTGGTCTACCGCATACAGTGCGTGTCAGAAACAAAACAGCCATTACCCTATCGGAATTTCAGCTCCGGAAGCTTTCTCAGCACTTGAAAACACAGTGATACCTTATGACTGAGTCCTCAATTAGTCCTAATGAGTCCTCATCCTTTGGAAGTACATGTAAAGTGGATTCGCTTTCGCATCCCAGAAAAGTGTTTTCTCGACGTGTCGAACAAATGAACCAAACTCTTGTCCTCAGCGGGTCAAAGTGGAAATATGTGGACATTATTCAAATTTGTTACAAACCCACATAGGTTTGAGCAGGAAGTAAGACTGGAATTACTGATGACTCATTTCAGGGAGTTCAGGATCAGTTCTTTCTTTTGGGAGACAATAACTCCATTTGTCCTGCACTTTGATCTTTGAAACATTGTAGACCTTTTACTTTCACAAACAGCTATAAAAAAAAACATAATAGGGGCACTTTAAGTGAGTGTTATATGACAGCAAAGTGAATCTAAATGTAAATGTTATATTATTCATAAATTGAAAAACCTCATTATAACAAATTGCAGGAAATTCCAGAAGTCAGAAGGGGAATTAGCTCTCCAGGTTTGCCTACAATTTGGTGCCACAACTAAACAGCTCTAAATATATGCAATGAAATTTAGTATGTTAGCATTTTAGTCCAAACAAAACTTCAGAAAACACAGAGAACATTACAGCCGATGCCTTCCTCAGACAATAAAATATGCTAACATGCTAAATTTAGCCAAAACAAGACTTCAAAGAAGCTTGGCATTTGTCTGAATGGAGAGAACTAGAGCTGCTGTCTTCTTCAGGTTAAATTTAGCATGTTAGCATATTTTCCCATCCAAGCAAGTCTTCAAACAACTTAGCATTTATTTGAAAGGAGAATGCTAGAGCCACTGTCTTCCTCAGATTTTTTCAGATGTTTTCTCTGGCTATTCAGTCACTAGGGCTGAAAAAAATGAGTGCTGAGGGGACAAAATATAATAAGTACAAAGCCAGCAGACACAATCTGCACAGTATGTTCAACACAGCATGCATCACGACAAATACAATATGTGCAGAACAGGTCAATTGTGCAGCCCTCAGTGACGTACACTGTACACACACATACCCACACCGACCGTTTTAAATTATTGAGTATCACTGCGTGCGGCATTGGCAATAATGACATGTTGGAGAAAGGATACAGCAGCGGTGTAGTTCTGACTCTGGCAGTAGTGAATGACAGCTGATAATGAGATGTTTTGATACTGAAGGTGAGGGAAAGCTGGAGAGAGACAGCACCTGTGTGGCTCTATGACTCACACACCCATCTGAAAAACTATAACTCCTCTCTCCTTTCTTTCTCCCTCTCTCTGTTCTTTCTCTCTCTGCAGGAACTAGGAAGCACTACCTGGGTTTCATCAAAATGCTTATTAATAAGCATGGCAGGCCAACTACATCATTCATCATTGTTTTCATCAGAGATGAAAGAGGATGGTGCAGTATCTGTGGTGAGCGATCACTGTTTCCTGCATCAATGGTTTAACCATAAAAAGGTCTAGCAGTTGGACCCAACTGTTAGGAATCTGCTTGTGTGAAATGCGGGAATGCGAAATGCAACTTACAAAACATTCTATGGTTTTAACATGTTTTCTAAACATTGTACCATGGTATTCTTTGAAATAACGGTACGGAAACAGGATGAACTTACGAAATAATAATGTTGCAGTACCATGATGCAGTGATTGTATCAGATGGTGATACTATGATACTAAAATTCATTTACCATGGTATTTACATGGTAGTGCCATGGTATTTATTGTAACACTAATCAATAAGTACCATGGTTTATAACATATAACCATCTGGAGGACCATCACTGCAGAAAGACAGGCTACAATTAAAATCGCAATGTTACAGAAATAGCGGCCATACTTTTCATACATTTGAGTGAAACAGATTGTCAAAAAAGGAAAATAAAAATTTGGTCCAACAGTTGTTGATTGGATGGAGGCAGATCTGAATGTAAGCTTTCTGTCATTTGCAAGAAAGGTGCAGGGTTTAAGTGGACTAAATGGATAGAGAAGTTTGACACAAGAGAGAAATCTTTGTCCCGAAATCTTTCATTTCAAAAGAAGATCGAAATTAAATTGCAAGGTCATGGTTAAAAAATAAAAAAAAAAATTTTTTTTTTAAAGTAAATAAAATAATAATGCACGGATGAATCATTCACAATAAGACCAATAAGAAAATAGGGGGAATTTTCATTTCATGTTGTAGTACAGTGCTGTTATCAAATGATAATACCATGGTTATATGTTATAAACCATGGTACTTATTGATTAGTATGCCTGTTAATATGTCTTTAACATTATTTTAATATAAAAAATGTCAAAATTATTAAATCTCACAATCCCACAAGCAGAGCAAATTGTTTGTCCTGTATGTAGACAGGCCTGCAAAACTGGGGTATGATTCAAAAGATCTGCCGATACCAGAGGGCCTCCTTTAATATGCCTAAATGAGAGCAAGACAAAAAAAACAAGGTCATTTCTGATCTAGCACCCTCTATTCAACAGCAGCCCTCGATAGAGCCGGGAATGTATTTAAAGAGCTCTGCTCGCTTGGATGAAGCAGGGAGTATAACACTATTGTCAGCAAGCTATAGGACAGAAACAATATGTGCTATATTTAAACTCTAATGAAACCAAATTCAGAGTAAACGCTCACAGTGGGAGGGGGAAACGGCTGGAAGCCTGGAAGTAACTCTTAAAAGTAAGAGAGAGAGTGAAGGGAAAGGAAAAAAGAGTGAGATAGATGGAATCCATCCTGAAGGTGAATTTCATGCCAGTAGATGTGGACAAAGGAGGCGCTGATCTGTGACTATTTGGACCTGTAAAGAGAGGTCTAGTTAAATGAAGACAGTCTTGTAAAAGAGTGATGATAGAGTTAGAGAAAGAGAGACAGAGAGACGTGAAGGATGGGATGAGGAGTTCAAGTCATTTGATTATGTTTTAGAGAAAGGAAGAGAGATGAAAGGAAAGGGAAGGATATAGGGATGGAAGGATGGATGGGTGGAGAGGGACATAGACTATGAATTGTGCAGTGGATAAGATAAGGCCTCTGACAGAGGGAGCCCTGAGGCACAGTGTTTTAAGACAGAGGAATTAGCAGTTCATAGAGGATTTTATACAGTAAAGGCCGCTGGATGGGGGAAAAGCACAAGAAGAGTGCACAAATGCAACCTACTTACAAAGAAATAGTTAAAGGCATGGGGTTAAATCGGGCTGGAACAATCCGGAACAACACAACACCCAGAGTGCTGCGACTCTCAGGCCCCGTTTACACCTGGTATTAAGATGCGCTTTGGTCGATTGGATCACAAGTGGACGAGGGAGACACATATCTGTTTACACCTGGTATTGTCATCCATCTCTTTTGTCCACTTTCAACCACTTCTGTCCTGATTTCTTTGAGGGGAGGGTCTATGGGCGGGTAAATGTATGTTTTTTTTTCCGGATCTTTCAATCTAATGGACAAAATAAGTTCACGCAATTTACAGACGATGGAAAAACATACGGAGAGCATCAGCTTTCGTTTCTGCTCTGACAGCCACAGACGCGTTTTCGACTACCTCTGGAAGTGGTCGAAAGTGGACAAGCTCAAAACGCTTTACACCCCATTTACACCTGTATTTAGCGTCGTCCACTTGTGATTCGATCGACCAAAATGCATCTTAATACCAGATGTAAACAGGGCCTCAGTTCCTTGTTCATCCCTACTTGTTTCCCTATGAAGCAAGTAAAAATCCCATTTCCATTGATTTCTAGCAATAACATATTAATCTTTCAAGTCAGACCTACCAGGAAGCTCTGTGACTTGTGCTAAACTCTTGTGCTTTTGTCTTTTTCAGAATTTCTAATATTTTTTGGCATTGAATGAAAGGTTTAATGTTTTGACTCATCTCAGAGCTGGTTGGTTTGGTTCAAGGACTCTTTATTGAAAAAAATTTTGAAATGCCTGTTTGGAAAAAATATTTACAGAACAAAGACAGCTTAGGTAGACTTAAGTACTTTTTTATGGTGGCCGAGAGAGCTCAATGCTCTGCAACTGAAGAAAACACATGCAAATAGAAAAAACACCAGCAAATAAAGAAAACATCTTCATCAGTTTGACAACACATGCGCTGCAAATGTTCACAACACATGCAAATACAGAAACGCGCTGCAAATGTTCACAACACATCCAAATACAAAAACGCGTTGCAAATGTTCACAACACAAGCAAATACAAAAACGCACTGCAAATGTTCACCACACACGCAAATACAAAAACGCACTGCAAAAGCTCACAACACATGCAAATACAGAAACGCGCTGCAAATGTTCACAACACATCCAAATACAAAAACGCGTTGCAAAAGTTCACAACACATGCAAATACAGAAACGCGTTGCAAATAGCACATACCAGGCCCGGCGATCTCAAGCCCCCCTCTGCGATGATCTGAATGATGATGATGATGATGATTAGGCTACTTTTAGAATTAAATTAATAGTTTAATTTGCCCTGCAATAATTTATAGCGTATCACGCATAACCGACGCACTGTAATAAGATTAGCTAACTCATTTAAAAAAAAAAAACTTGTTTAACAACTACATCTCTTCTCATTTTTTTTCACTACGTATGGGCCACAAGCGAAATATTAAGAAATAAATTAAGGTTAAATAGTGTTATCAGAACATGTTGAAGTAGAGCTCTCATTGCTCAGTTTTTAGTTTCACTTTCTGCAGTGAATAATTGACTGGGATTTGAGACATAAAATCAAGTAAATTATAAAAAAATATATTATTTATTATTAATAATTTATTAATAATATTTTTTAACGCATTTCTTCATTTGCAGCGTGTTGAGCTCTCTCGGCCACCATTGTTATTACACATAATACGTAATCTGTTAGGTAACATGATCTGACTACTTTTCAATTACTTTTCGATTAGTTTTGATCTTGTACCTTATTGATACAAAAAGAAAAAGAATATTCAAAAATTATTTATGAGTAACATGATGTGTATTAAACATTACCTTACATTAGAGTTTCCCAAACTGGGGTTCATGAAGGAACTCCAGGGAGTTTGTTATTTGATGAAAAGCTAATAATGAATTGTATCATGTAAAATGTGTCAAATTAAAATAATTGAATAAAAACCAAAATAAAACACTTACTAAAAAAGATTAATTTGTTTACCTGCATGTCATGTAAATTTTCAGGAGGAGCTTCAAATATATTAGGTCAAAGAGGTTCGGCTGACNAGGATATTTTTTTTATTTGATATACATCAAAAGAAACACACTCTTACAAAGCCTGATTCCTTGTTCCAAGAACCCTATTTAATCTCAATGTATGTTGTGGTGCTTTAAAGAAAACAGAAACATATAATCAAATTAACACATCATCATAACTAACATCAATAATCTCTAAAGAGGATTATTTGCTAAATGTAAGATTCTAGAATGAGCCATAACAACCTTTATTTTTAAGACTGTGTTTGTCAATTTACAGGATTTTCAGGATTTGATGGGATAAAGTATTTGGGATAAAGTGTTTAAAATTCAATAGTTAGGTGAGAAAAGCCAGCAAACAACAATAAAAAAATAGTAATAAAAATTCCAAATTATGAATTACAAACACTTTTACATTCATTTCTTTCTGGGCTCTCTACAATGGCTGAAACATGACTCATTATTCATAGTGGAATATATCACCAATGGACCCCAAGCATGATGTGCTGAGAGACTTCTTCATCCGCTCTAAACCCTCCCTCCTGAGCTTACCACCTGTGCAGGTAATTCAGAGTAAATTTCCACTGCCTCTGCTGTTAAGAGTCCATCATCAGCACCACCTGAGGAGTTCCTTTTTCTGACAAAGTGTTTCCTGACAACAGACAAGTGTAGCACCAGCACACCAATGACATTGATGATGTGACCTGCATAAAACTGAAAGCTAGACAAACTGCTTTAAAACTGATTCAAAATAAGCAATCATGCTTGCTACAAATAAAGGTAAAAATGTCAAACAGGGATGCACCAATATTAAAATTCTGGCCAATACAGAAAATTGTTGTCATGTCATGGCCAATAAATATTTAACTTTGTTATTATTTTGCATAAATAAATTAAAAATAACACTAAAAAATAAAATCATGTAAATTACTACAAGTGAAGTAGGCATCACAACATTATAATGTACATTATGAAAAACTGATATTTATTTTGATATCTGCTAAAGATTACATGTTTTTAAAGATTAACTTTAAATGAGTGTTATGATGGCAAAAATAGGTTGAAATATACAATATTGGCTGATTTATTTCCAAAACCATCTTATAACCGATATGGAACCCATATATTGTGCATCCCTAATTTAAAATATTTTAGAAATCAACATGTTTGCTTCTGCGTGCATTTATAGATCAACATTCCAAAGTCATTTTCTTTTTTCTTGTCTTTTTTTCCCCAGGTGAGGTCCATCAGGTGAAACCCAGCACTGCACAGGGTAATGCATACAGCCCACCTGACCCTTGAGCTTCTATCGGTGTCTCTCGACTGCTTCCATTTCATGCAAAGCAGATGAGAGCCCCATGCTCCGCTGTAACCCAAACACCCCTCACTTATAATACATAACCAGAGTCTTTTCACTGAAAAATGCATACACATGCCTGGTCTGGGTGTGTATATGCTTGTCAGACTGTGTAACAGATATGTATCTACATGTAGTTAGAGGCTATACAAACAACAGGGGTATGTTAGAGTTTCCAGGATTTGCACATTTCACAGTACGCAAGAGCCTTTTGATTTGTGGAATATTTGAAAGAAAACACAGAAAAATCTGATACCTAAAAGAAGAGATAAATCAACAGCTTGTGTGAAAAAATACTTAACATGTATGTTTTAACACCCAAGCGAGGAAAAATAAAATAAAAAACAACACATTAAACAATAAATATGTAAATAAATAATACATTTAAAAATAATATTCAAATTAGGGGTGGGCGATATGACCAAATTCTTATTTCACGATATGAGAAATTTATTACACAATAAGGATATATATCCCAATATTTATTTTGTGTTATTTTATCTCATTTCTGTTATTGAAAATAAGGAAAAAGAAGCAAATTACAAACAAATGACAAATACAATGTAACAAAAATATGAATTAAACAAATTAAGATTTTCAGGTACAATAGGTCTATTTAACACGTAATATATTGCGCTTATAACTATTTTTAACATCAAGCACATCCAGCTCTTTATTTTCTCATTAATGCATTTAAATCACTGTGAAGTGTCAATAGTGCTATATATTAACATAACGCGATAAACACGATATAGCAAAATCTCTAACAACATACAATTTATACCGTGGTAACAATATATCGTCATACCACCCAGCCCTAATTCAAATCAATTTAAATCTTTCATTTTAAACCTAACCAGAAAAGTGATAAATCAACATTTTGTGAGAGAAAAATTATCTAAACTGGATGGTTTTTTAATGAAAATCGATCTTAAATTTTTTAAAAAGTGCATTTTTGTTAAATGGAAAATTATTTATCCTATTAACTAAATACTTTCTTATGATCATCAAAGCTGAAATTGACATAGTATTAGACTTTATACTTAGGATGGAGCTATATTACTATTTCTTATTGCAAAAATCCACATGCAATGATTCTAAAAGCATAACATTTTTTTTGGCAGGTTAAAAAAAAGGCTTTGCTTTCAGCCCTGGCTCACCGTTCTGCCCTCCAGGCATATATACATCTCATAGGCAACCATAACCAACCAACACACCTGCTTCACAACAGCAAAATGAAATGCCATACATTACAATTCCTGTCACTCATAAAACCAGAATGGGCCCTCATCGCTATTACATCCATCCATTCAGGAATCAGCAGGAGCCAGTCACAAGCTACCTCATGAGTCTGTGTCTCACAAGGACATCAACACATATAGACCTACACATTTAGCTTTACATATTCTAAGTACCGGACTGCATCCATCAAATGCATCAGGCCAAAGTCAGCACTTTAATTAAATCAGAAACAGCTTTCAATTAGTTAGTCTAGGCCATGGCTGGGCAGGAAGGCTCTGTGTCAGGAAGCTGACTCATAAAGCACAAAAACTTTTTGTTTTTTTCCCTTTCTCCTTGCTTCCCCTCCCTTCAGGGGAAGAAGTGTCTGCTGAATGAGATCTACCAGTGATTAAAAATGAAGAGAGGGAGAGGACGACTGAAAAAAAAAAAAATAAAGTACAGGCCATCTGACCTTCTGTGAAGCGATTGCGCTTCCGGCCCTGGACACAACCCGTGGTGCCTATTGACACCTGGCTCCCCAGCGTGGGATCAATGGTGCTAAAAAACACTGAGGATCAGCAAGCGGCTCTGCAAGCATCCTACTCTGAAAGCTTAGCCATCATATTTTGTGTATAGTTTTGGTCAGTTTGGGCATTTAATTTGGGTGTAAAATATTCCGATTTCCATCCCAAAATTAGCATTTGTTCAAAGTTCAGCGTGAGCTCACCAGCAGAGAACAGCAGCAGATGTTGTTGAAGCCTCACCTCCAAATCTCCACTTAAGGTAAAGTTTGACATCAAAACCGAGAGCCGGTGGGAGGGAGGATAACAATCATGAATTCATTCTCAGAGCCTCGTTTTCACAAGCGAGAAAGCATCCGTCAAGGAGATTACAAGAGAACAAGGATAACTGCATTTTAAGACAATATCTAGCAATGCCCTTAACCCCAGTGCTCCTATTAGTGCACCTGCATTAAATGCGATCATGACGCTCAACATCAACATGTCAGGGGCCAGGCTTCTGTATGAAAATCTGGTGCAATAAATTATAGAGAATCATAATTCAAATGATAGCATGCCTGCGGTTTTTGAGCTTTCATGCAAACCCCAATCAAGGCCATGTTGCTGTGATGAGTCATCGCTCTATCCAGCTGTCCATGGGGCATACATCTGATTAGCAAGCCCACGCTCACCCGGTAGGCGCAAATGTAAATATTGTAATAAAACCCTTAGTAATAACTCCCGTGTCTTGGAGAGGCTTCACTTTATTTATTTTTCCCCACATTTCAGCATTATTGTTTGATGGAGACCGCATACTAAAATATCAGTTATTAAAGCGAACGTTCAGGTGTGGGTTTTTACAGACACCATTCTTCAACTCCAGGCTTTTTTTAAATCTCCCACGAGGAGCTACTTGCATCATTAGTGTAATTATCCTTCACATCATTGTTGGAGTTATTTACCATCAAAGAAGTGGGTGTTTCGTTTCACCTACAGAGCTGCAGAGTGGCACGCTGCATGGTGACTAATACACCGCAATATTTACAGCTTTTTTCCCCCGTGTCCCTGTAGCGAGAACAGAGTTTTCTAAAAAAGAAAGAAAAAACGAATCAAATAACAAATGACATGCAAATCCAAGTTCAAGGGCTGCTGTAAAGGTTGCGTTTCCTGCAGTGGATCAGAACAACACATTTCTTAAAAGATATCCAAACAGGAAGCGCAAAAGTGACCGGCATTGCCACGGGGGGTTTAACGGGTGTG
Organism: Anabarilius grahami; assembly: GCA_003731715.1. Lineage (NCBI taxonomy): Eukaryota > Metazoa > Chordata > Actinopteri > Cypriniformes > Xenocyprididae > Anabarilius > Anabarilius grahami. The sequence goes on along the minus strand of RJVU01061675.1, from coordinate 5,358,897 downwards.
TTGCTGTGGCAACGCAGAACGCTTGAGGGCCTCAGCTGAGCTCCAACTAAGAGACTGTCCCCTCTGTGCCAGCTTAGCCACCTGGTACAGCCATGATACATTTGGCTAATGATGTCACGGACTCCCTTTCATGCCGCGCCCCCACCACCATGGCCCAATTGTCTATTCATGAGAGTAATGAGAAGTCAGGGAGAGGGAGAGTGAGAGACAGACAGAGAGAGACTTTGCTCATGGCCACTGATAACCCCAGACTAAACTTGCAACCTTACGAGGCTCAGGCTTAATATCTGGCCGTCAATCAGCTCTGCCATCCCTTGCCGGAGTGTTTAATTACAGAGATCAATTATTCACCAGCCTCGTCTTTCAGTGGGCCACACTCCTCGAAAAAATACTGCCACAGGCTGAGGGAGGAGACAGCGGGTTGCCAGAACAGACCAGAAATATCCCTAGTACAACATGTCCGCCAGGAGAATGCCGTCTGCACTTTACCTAAGCGCACGGACCTATTTGCCATGCACGACCGGTGCGAGTGTAACATTACATGAAAATTTATTGAGGTCTGCCGCCTGTCCTACTGGCCCTGTCAGTGTACTGACGTCATGGCTTGTTGATAAATACCACAGCGTCAGCCTTGCCGATTGTCGTCATCGGGTCTTTCACGGCATTCATTATTATTTTACACAAAGTATTAAAGGAGTAGTTCACCCATTCGTGAAAATTCTGTCACCATTTACTTACCCCCATGTCATTCCAAGCCTGTGTGGAACACAGAAGATGTCCATACAATGAAAGTCAGTCCAATGACTGTTCAGAAAGCTGTTCAATGTTGTTTTGGACCCCACTGTTCATGTTGGTGGTGTGAACTAAAGAGATGCTTACATATGACATCAAGTGATATACTCAGAGAAAGAGGAGAAAAGAAGTTGTGGCCCTTGTCAGAGGCCCACTTATCACATGCTTCATGCAACTCTTAGAGCTTACCCCATTGCTGCTCTCCAATTCTCAATCACTGAAAAACAAACTGTTCAACTGACTCCAGATCAGCCCGAAAGGTAACTTCAGCCAATTCCCGAAACGTTCTCCGTTCTCCAGACTGACAGCTCATTAATCTCCCTTGGCTGCAATCCCTCCTCCCCGGTGGCAGAGCCTGAGCCAGAGCAGAGGATTCCCCTATGCCTGGCTGTGTCCATCCCCGCTGGTCCACCTGCCTGGATCAAACACTCTCCACAGGGAGGGGACAAGACAGTAAAGACTAGAAAGGGGGGCGTTGGGGATTTCGACGGGCAATAAAACAAAACAAATCACTTCCTGTCAGGGTGTGTCTTTACTGAGTGGGCGTGCAAATGTGTGTAACCAGGCACTAAGAACAGGGCCACTAAATGAGACAGGACATGAATAAAGCAGCGGCTGGCTTCGATTGTTCGTGGGCAGGCTCCAGGGGAAAGCCGGTACAGAGGATTCTATCACAGGAGATTGGCTAGGTCGTGGGTGGACGTCACAGAGTAAAAAGGCCCTCTGGTGAGATCTGAGACTGGGCCCACCAGATCGCAGTGTATAAATCTAATAGACAAAAACGTATGCCCCTTCACCAAGGAAACTGGAGGGAAATACACATTGCAAACTGTCAATAAGAATGAGTCTTTTGTTTATAAGATCACCTCAGGACATTCTAACACCATTATGTTCCTCGGCTCGGGTTGAGGGGGGCGAGGTGGAGTTTAAAGTTGAAATACTTCCTCAGTCAGTTTAATGTGCAGAGACAACTTTAGAGACAAAATTGCTCTGTTTGTTTAAGTGGTCTGACATAGCAACACTGACTCAACCAATGGTGTGATTTGGGGGGCGGAGCAGTCTGTCTGTCTGACAAGTGGCAGATAAGCAGAGTGTTCAGGGAATCTTGTCAAAAGTACCAAGTAATTTGTCAAAAGTACCAAGTACTTCGGTACTGAAATGTTACAAATGTGACGATACCAGCATTTTCACCAAGCATTTTGAGCACTGTTGAGCTGATTCTGACAAACTTAAACACCTCTGATTTGCCATTGTGTTCACACACTCAAGAGATATGTCTGTGATTGGCTACAATGATCAACGCTTCAAAAACATGTTGTAAATAAAATCTTTCACACTCTTCACAAAGCTCTTACACAGATACACACGAGAGCGTTTGAAAGCAAAGCTCCCGCTCCCGCTTTCAAATGCTCCCATGCGTTGATCATTGTAGCCAATCACAGACATATCTGTTTAGCGCGTAAACACAATGGCCAATCAGAGGTGTTTAAGTTTGTCAGAATCAGCTCAACAGTGCTCAAAAAGCTAGGGGGAAATGCTGGTATCGTCACATTTTTAATATTTCAGTACTGACTTGGTACCGAAGTACTGGTACTTTTGACAACCCTAGTAGTATAAAAAAAGAATGTTAATTTTTATATTTGCTAAATATTTAACAGTGTTATTAAATTTGTGGTTTTATAATATTTAAGTAAATGTTAGACAGTGGCAAAGGTAATGTAAATTAATGTAAATAAAATAAATTATCATACACAATTAAATGACAAATTAAAATCTCTAATATTGGATAACTAGTAAGGTACAGACATATCGTGCCATCCCTAATATCATATGCATCACATTATAGCCCCATAATGCCCATTTGCAATGAAATGTCTCTGTTCTGTCCTGTCCTACCTATTATCCTTATTTGCCTTTGATGTCGTTCCGATGATGAGCTGTGACAAAATCCTGTTAAACAAATTCATAATAAATGATTGAGGAGCAAGAGAACAAAACATAAACGTACACCTGTAACGATGGTATAATGAAAAGCCAGCGATAAAATCATGGTAACACATGTATACAGGCCTTTTGGCCTTTACAATTGGCTCTAACACTATGAGACAGCAAGAGAATCATTACTAAAGGGTCACATCTGGTTTTGAGATTGGTCTGAAATGGCAAGGAATGAAAACGCTGAACCTGTGAACCTCCTCATATCAATCTGTTACACTCAGTTAAGCTCTATGTGCACTTGAAGATTGTGACAGAAGAAAAGGCGGAAAATGAAATGAAGTAAAAATGAAATCAGTCTCGCTTCATTTTTCATTTAACACAAACTATTCACACACGCTCGGCCAGAAAAAGTAATCCAATTGAACGAAACGTTTAAACCAATTTTCTACTAATTTCCAAACAGAAGAGAGCAAGGCATGCATCGCTACCTGTTCAGGTCACGTACAGTGCAGTATTACACAAGGCTGTAGGTCTGATGTGGACAAACATGTCTATTCCCCTTAGACAGATGGAAGTTCCCACTCCCCCGTCTCCTACTCCCCCGTAGAAGCCATTTGAGAATGATATTGTCATTCTCAAATGGCTTCTACATTACACCCCTGTAATCAAACTGTAGGATTCACACTGTTCATTATTCAATTAGTTAAATGCTACAATCGCATCCTGATGGCTAAGATAATAAGTGTAAAACGGTTACTCGGCTGGCAAAGTGGATCTGCAATTCAAGGTGAATAGAATATCCAGGTGTACTAAATGTAATTTTTTTCAAGGCTAATTTGGTGGGTAATGAGGCTGCTCTAGTTTGGGTAATTTATGGGCAAGTGGAAGGTTTAAATGGCCACAATGAGAGAGAACAGAAAGAATTAACAAAGAATTCCATCTCTCCCTTTGCTCTTTTTCTCTCTGACAATGGAAGCTTCTATAGGAAACAAAACAGGTTAATGAAACACTGAAACACTGAAAGACTGAGAATGAAAAATCACCAGTCACTTATATAATTTACATTGTGCCTACACTTACACACTTCGATATCTATACTGTGACATCTATCTTCACGTTTCAATAGAGCACAACAATTCCTTTTCTCCATACAAAAAGACTTGCTATTTAACTTACATTGAAAAGATTTACATTGTAACATTTTATTTAATTATGTCATTTGTCATAAAAAAAAATTAAGCACACAGTACTTTTGTGTTTTTCTGATTTTCAAGTAGTTTTTTGCTTTTAATCAAATGTCATAATGTTATGATTAATCTCAGAGCTGGTTGTTTTGGTTCAAGGACTCTTTTTTAAATTATTATTAAATGTTTAAAAATCAAATCGCCTAATGGAGAAAATGAATGGGAATAGAAACAATTAGGAAAGAACTGCAGAAAAAAGTCAGTGGTCACTTTTGTGCTGTATAGCTTGAAATCCCCAAAATAGGTCTAGGAATCACAAAAATCAGTTTTACAATGACTAGGTGGTAAGCTAAATATGGGTAACCTTCCCTCAACTGTTTAAACAGTTCCCATGGCAATAGGAAAGTTGGCGTGGGCCACCACACATGTTGATGACACCTGTAAGCAGAATAAGAAAGAAGTGTGCAGCCAACAAAGTGTTCATTCTGGAATTTTTGTGCCAATTATGCCATCGCAGGTACAGTGTGGCTGAGTAACACTTGTGAAGCAAAATGTTGTCAAAAAAATAAAGCACCGACCATATGTCGTCACGGACCATTCAAGGGCAATCCCGCTTACAGAACCAATCTTGATGGATTGTCAGTGAAATCTCTACTCTGCAGCTGCTGTGCCAGGGGGTGACGCGTGAAAGCCCTTCACCTGTGCTGCTATCCATTCCTGGATAACTGCGTGGGAGGTGGCGGCCGGCTGAAAGCCTACATTTACCCACTTTGGTGTAATTGCTGCGTTTACTCTTTGATTGCCTAAGAGCTCCATTCATACTCACTCCTGCCTCGTTGGAAGAGAGCTTCTGCAGTGGGGTTGATTGCTTTACAATGGCAGATCAAAATATTACAGTGATCCCTCTGAGCAATCACAGTAAGTATTTGACTAACAGTTATTATTACGCTGTCTGTCAGTGTAATAATAAAGGAGGCTAAATTGGTAATTATTAGAAGAGCATGAACCAGCTCTTTTTTTCCGCACTGAACAATTTGCTGCTTGCTTTCGTGGTTTTGATACTAAAAGCCTCAAGCGATAAAACAGATCTCTTCTGATTAGAAGACCAAAGTCATGGCAGTAAAGGCGCATCTTGAAATTCTGCTGTAACTCCCACTTAGCATTAAAATCAGCACAGTATAGTATGTAAAATACAGTATTAAATATCTGCATCATTTTTCCACAAATCAGTTTACTCTTATTGTCTAATCCCAAATGTATAAAAAGAAATTGCTTTTATATATACATAATTACAATTTAAAACATAAAATAATTTAAAAGACTGTTCTGATAGTCAATATCCTTTCACCATGTTCTCTGTGAGAAGTAGAGTTGCAAAATTATGGGAATTTTCAAGGCTGGAAACTTTCCATGGGAATCAACAGGAATATATGGGAATTAATGGGATTTAATGCACTGTAAAACTTTGTTTCACTCAAATAATAATGAAAGTTCATTGTACTTAATAGAAAAAAAGTTGCGTGAACTCAAAATTTAATTGCAGTAAGCTGAACTTAATATGATTGAGTTGTGTTGCAGCAGATTTCTAATCCTGCATGCTTTGTGTCAGACTGTTTAAATAAATGCTGAAATTAAGTGTTATTTTGTGTGTTTTTGCACAAGATTAACATAGGAAGACGTAAGTTAGTGTTTAATGTTGTGTTATGTTGGGATTTACAGGGGGTTCTGTTATGTTAGTTTTGTAGGGTTACCATTGTGGTGAAGAGTAGAACCTGTGGTTAAGTTGAGGATGGGCTGCAAAAATTTAAAGACCATATACTGTATGTTGTTTGATTATATACATGCAAGTTAAAAGTCTCTTTGATAGTTATAATAGCATGTGTTATTTGCTATCTAACATTTAACAAAGATCTCAATGTGATGTTTATATAAATTAACTGTATGCAATTAAGATTATGATGAGTCGGGCGAGGCTGAGAACTGTGGTAGCGAAGGGACGCCAGTGACGAGATTGTTAATGAGAGACACCTGTGCACCACATAGGCCTTGCTCCGCTTCCACGGCTCTTGGCCCCGCCCCACTTGTCACAAAAATGTTAAGCTCTACTAACTTTAAAAAAATTAGTTAGTTTGTGTAAAAATGTTCTGAAGTAAAAAGTTCCCTCAAATGTTTTGTGTATTCTGAACTTATTGAGTTTTACAATGTGGGAATAAACTGGGAATTTGCAAAATTGCAGGTTAGCCTATAACAGGGAACTTAAAGGAACACTCCACTTTTTTTGAAAATAGGCTCATTTTCCAACTCCCCTAGAGTTAAACAGTTGAGTTTTATCGTTTTCGAGAAAGCCAATCTCCGGGTCTGGTGGTACCACTTTTAGCATAGCTTAGCATAGCTTAGCATAGTTCATTGAATCTGATTGGACCGTTAGCATCTCGCTCAAAAGTAACCAAAGAGTTTCGATATTTTTCCTATTTAAAACTTGACTCTTCTGTAGTTACATTGTGTACTAAGACCGACGGAAAATGAAAAGTTGCGATTTTCTAGGCTGATATGGCTAGGAACTATACTCTCATTCCAGCACACTACTCACTGCAGGGCTATTGAGGTGACACCCCCTGCATGCACTGTGCATTCCTCCATAACATGCACAGATAATCTCTTGAATCCTGCACACAAAATGTCAAAATGTCCATCTTGTCAATTATTCTCATAAATTACATACTGTGACGAGCAGGGCGGGCGAGAGCCGTGAGGGAACGGCGCGAGGCCGGTGACGCGAGTGTTAATGATCGTCACCTGTGAGGCGCACCGGCCTCGAGTCCCTCACGGAGGAGCTCCGGGAGCATAAAAGGAGGAGCGACGACAGTTAAGGACGAGAGAGGACCAGGCCTGGACTTTATGTTATGTTTTATTATGTTTGTGTGGCCGGTAGACGTCCGCGAGGGTCTGCCGGCATTACTTTCGTTTTGTTGGTTTATTTATATATTAAAGTTTTGTTTGAACGTTCGCCGGTTCCCGCCTCCTTCTTCCCATATTTACGAACTGTGTTACACATACATTTATGTTTAAAATGTCATTATGCTGTGTGTAAGCTAAAAATGACCCTCCCTGCCCCCCACACACACTCCCCCCTGAAATTGCTGCATTTGAGCCCAAGGACTACATCCAGTCAAGTAAGTTTTGATGATATTACTTGGGTAAACATATTTGATCTATGGTATTAAAGTTTAACTAGCAAATACCAAAATGTGTTTATACAGTAGCTAGCTAGCCAGTACATCAGATATGCTAAATGTAAGCTAGCACTATTTCATTGACAATTTATGAAGCTATAGCTATCATGTGTTAGCTAGCTGAAGCTGTGATGCTCTTTCTTCTACCTTCTGTTTTCTGTTATCATACAGAATTACAGTACCGATCAAAAGTTTGGAAACATTACAATTTTTTTAAGTTTTTGAAAGAAATCTCTTATGCTAATCAAGACTGCATTTATTTGATCAAAAATACAGAAAAAAAGGTAATATTGTGAAATATTATTACAATTTAAAATAATGATTTTCTATTTTAATGTACTTTAAAATATAATTTATTTCTGTGATGCAAAAAAAAAAAAAATCAGCCATTACTGCAGTCTTCAGAAATCATTCTAATATGCTGATTTATTATCAATGCTGGAAACAGTTGAGCTGCTTAATATTTTTTTATAACCTGTGATACTTTTTTCAGGATTCTTTGATGAATAAAAAGAACAGCATTTATTTAAAATAGTAATCTTTTGTAACAATATTTAGAAAAAATATTATTTTCTTTTCTTTTTCTTTTCTTTTTTTAGGAAGGGAATGCTTTCACTTTACAGCAATCATGGGGAATATGTTTATTACGTTCAACATTTATGCTTTTGTGTTGCTCAATGAAAGAATCAATTAAAGTTCTACTTACAATTAAATCAAATTAAGTCAAAATTTTCATTTTTAAAATTTGTATTAGTTTGCATGCATGTCTGCTTATGACCAAACAAAATGTTTATATTTATGTTTGTATATGATACAGTTTATTCCAAAATGTTCAATTAATTCCCATAAATTCCCATAAATTCCTGTTAAATTTCCAACTTGGAATATTTCCAAAATTCCTCAGATTAAGTTCCCATGGAAAACTTACCTGAAATTTTCTGCCCCTTTGAAACCCTTGAGAGAAGCAATTTTACAAGGAGCTCTTTTGCAAACAAACCAAGTGCCATTGGATTCTAGGGTTGGGCAGAGTTGAAGAATTGGCTCCCTTTCAATCCACGTGTGTGTTAATTTGAAGTTAATTGGCCACATTGAAGTTGAAATGGAATTTGAATTGGAATGACAGGAAGACGAATTTACCAAATTCAAAAGGTAAATGTGGGAAATTAGGTTTAAAAGACATTTAAAAGAAGTTTTGATTTTTTGAAAACACTTTAGAATGAGGTTCAATTTGTTGACATTTGTTAACGTGCATTAGGCATCATGAACTAGCCATGATCAATATTTTTAAAGCATTTAATAATCAAGATTAATGGTCATTTCTACACATATTAATACATTTTTATACATTTTTATCATATCAAATTAACATTAATGTATGAACAAACATGAATTAACAATGAACAACAGAATTTTTTATAAACTAGCATTAAACTAGACTAATAAATTATGTAGAAAAAGGTGTTCATTGTTAACAAATTGACTTTATTGTATTGTAAAGTAAATTCTTCAAACGTTTAGACAAGGCAGTCATGCCAACATTCAAAGTTTATCTTAAACTTTATTAAATGACACTTTTTGGAGTTTTTGTAATATATCAATTATTTAAAGGGGTGGTTACATGCGATTTCACTTTTTTAACTTTAGTTAGTGTGTAATGTTGCTGCTGGAGCATAAACAGTATCTGCAAAGTAACAGCGCTGAAAGTTCAATGCAAACAGAGATATTGTCTTTTAAAGTTATGGCAGTTTAATGCCTACAAAAACGGCCGGTTTGGACTACAATGAGCTTCTTCCCGGGTTGGTGACATCATAAACCCTTGCTATTAACATAAACACTGCCCCCGGGAACACGCAACAAAGTGGGCGAGGCCATGTGGCACAGTATAATGGAAGCGGAAGAGTTATTTACACCGAACGCGAGCTGCGCGACGCAACGCCTCAAAAGATATAGAACCCATTATAATCTGTGATATTTTCTACACTGGATGCGCCGCTGAAGACAGCTTCCAGAATCTACACGAGTTCAATGCTGGATTTGCACAAAGGCTATTACTAGATGAAGCAGTTCCCACTTTAAAAGCAGAAGCTGCTGTTTATTGGCTTCAAACTGTAAGTACGTTTTATTGTTTGTACATGTCTTTTAAACATAATGTTATAGTTCTGTTGCTATTTTTAATGCATCAAGGACATATACAAAGAGCAACTCGTTTTTGCTAGCCAGTTAGCTAAGCTCTAGTGCAACAAACACCAACAAATGTTTATGTTCACAGACAAACAGTTGTTCATGCTATAAATTAAATACTACCTTTACAAAAATGCTACTACTCAGTCATGTATTCAGCTACAGTAAAGCTTAAATCAGGATAAAACTGTATATTGAAAGCTAACAAACAGCAGTGACAGCATATCTAAACACTTTGACACAAATACAAAATGAAATACCATTCATAAACGTCCTTTAAAAGCCGCGATTGGAGAGGTTCTGCTTTGTCCTCTTCATCTGGGTCTGATTCGGCTCAATTTGATACAATATAGACGCCATTATTTACATTTCCTCTGAAGAGCATAACTACGAATGGTAAGGGGCGTGGTGTTTCCGGACGCTTCAGCGAATCATGATACACTGGGCCAGCTACCAACCTGCTAACCAATCTGAGCACATTGCGTATTTCGGAGGGAGTGGCTTCATAGAACCAGAAAGTCAAATGAGCCGTTCATATGACAGTGGAAACAGAGGTGCAGAATAAAGGTAAAATATATGAAAATACAGCGTTTTCAAAAAAAACGAAGCATTAAGACATGTTAAACTGTGCCCCCAAAACACAATCAAGCCTAGAAAAAAACCACTGAACCACCCCTTTAAGTTCTACTTCCTTAAATTGAATTTTCCATTTTAGTTCCTGTTTGCTACTTCAATTCAACTTCAAATTCAGAAACTGAAATGGAATTGAAAAAGCATTCTCAATTCAATTCTAAATGGCATACACAGACACATCTGTGAGATACATTCCTTATTGAAGCACAGACGGCCTTTTATTTTTATTTTTTTGACTATTTGGTTAAACGCAGGCCTTTGGCAGGCTGTCTCTACACCAGTTGGCCCATGGGCGGATAGTGAAGTTAAGAGGTGCAAACCTTAGTCAGGAGTGGTGTGTTTCTGTGGCGCCCCACGTTCTGCCAACAACCCAACAGTGGTGCCATCACTGACTCAGTCACTGACCCGGAGCCCCCACCTGCATGAGCAACGGTTTGAGCTGTAGGGCCCAGCGATGCCCATCTCAAGCTGCCCACTAGAGCAGAAGGCCCTTTGACTCACGCCCATCTGGCCTGCTAGCACGTTAGAGTACGCCAAGGTCTGTGAGCACACTGCTAACTTCCCTACCCTTCCCAAGAGGGGACAGTTAACAAATTGGGAGTCCTAAAAGTTTTGGTGACGAACAACTTTTTTTTCTTGTCAAGACGGCATGTGGTTAACATGGCGATGACAAGTCAACATTCCGCCTCCAGGTTTTCCCACATACATACACAAATACACAAACACAAAAGTTCAGTGTTGCGCCCTGTGTAGGAGTTAAAAAGGATGCACATTATGGTCTTCTTCATTAATTATTTCTATGTAAACATGTCACGAATCACATGATTTCTGATGATACTGCTATTCGAAAAGATATTTGGTAGAGGGTAAATGAGTCAATATTTTGTATTAGATCAAATATTCATTTATGCATTTGGTATTTTACAATCTTATCTAATGAAATCAGACTTAATAACTAAAAATGTGCAAATATTGTACCTTTAGGGATACAACAGCCTGTCACTGGGGCAGTGCCTTTATAGGGACAATTATGTACCTTATTTATTCCTAAAAGGTTCATTTCATAGTAGTACTTTAAGGGTACATACTACTACTCTAATGTACTAATATGCATCTTTTAGTTCTAGATAAGGTTCCCTGTTGTACCACTAATGTACAATTTTGCACATTTTTTTTTCTGACAGTGTAAGTCTTATGCACAGAATCATTACAGATTCAAAACAAAAAATGACTAATGGGTGCAATACGCCACTGGTGACACAGATCAACAATGTGTACATTTGATTAAAAACACAGGACTAAGACTTAGACCTTAATTATTGCTTCGGTTTCTACAATCACAGACTGTGTATATAAGTCCAAGATGCAAATGACACAAATGTGACCTCACAAACTGCTAGATACACATGTATAGCCAACGTAAACGCTTAATTTCAGTGAACGTTGACTTCTGATGAAGAACTGACTGACCTGCCCGGGTTTGATGTCCAGAAACTGCAACACTTCCTTCACCATGACTGGTGTGTGTAAGGGTCTCTCACTTTGGGTTGACATCTCTGAATTTCTGAACTCAGAATCAGGGTTTGAAGGCACTGAGCCAGTATAGGGCCTTCCTGGATGCCACAACTTCCTCCAACATCGTCTGAACATTCTGGAACTGAGGTCAGGAATCACGTTTTTCCATAGTCCAAATGTGCAGGGTGTTTCCATGAAACGATATATGGGCATTTGGGTTCTGCACAGAATAGTGGACATAAAAAGGTAGGAGATATTTCATGAGAATAATACTGACAAGCTATAACATCCAAGAGACATCATTGCTGTCAAACATGCCATCTGTTTTACCTACTTTGTAAGAGTCATTAAAGTTTTAATCAAAAACTGTGATATTGTAAACTAACAATCACTTAAAAATATAACTCAAATATGGCGTGAGCGTTCAAAAGTCATAGGATAAACCACTTTCTTATACATTTAATAATACCCATGTTTGTAATTTGTAAATGTCTCTATCACTTAACATCTGTTAAGAAACTCCCGCCAATATGACACACGACACAGGAGACATAAGGACACAGCAGGACACTAGAGCAAGGGTTTGTCAGGGATGTGTTGGTGATCATATATACAGATTTTAAAGGAAGTGCATGTATTTGTTATCATGTCTGTCAACACATGATGTATTTAAAGACAAGTCTCCGCACACCATACAGTAGATATCATATTCAAAGGTCAGTTCGTAAACATAGAACTTACTATGCAAACAGATAAAACAATACAGCAGGTTGTGAATTAATGATTAATCGCTATTATACTAATAAGCAAGGTTGTTTAGTCCTTCATTCAGCGTTGTGCTGGAGGTTCATGAGTGCAGCTGTGACAGCTCCCGGAAGAAACAAGAAATGACGATTTTGTGTTCCTCCTGTAACAGGACACTACGATCAGATACAAGCGGTGAAAATCACGCCTTAGAAACATCAATTAGTAATCTTGACATAATTCTGTAGTGATATTTTACATATGCAGAATTTGATTAAATTTATATACGAGACACTTCAATTAATGTTCATCAGTTTAATCACAATTTCTCAAATTAAGCACATATATTTTACTCCATACATAGTTCAATGATGCATGCATCTTCTAAAGAAATGTAAGTATGTGTTTTATTTCTGGTCAGAACTGTGAGTCTCAAACTACAGAGTCAAAAATATTTTTCGTTGATCAGTTAGAACCAATAGAAAGTACAGCAGTAGCCTAAATTAACATAATTTTATACATTTACAGGCATTATATATAGATAGATGTGAAATAAATTTAATTTGTTTCTTTTAATATGACAGTACAATTTTATAAAGTTATTTTTCAAAATGTGTTTTTCCACATGTCATGTGACCACTGCCATATTTACGTTTAGAGATCGTGATCATATGAAAATATGGTAGTATCAGTATATCAATATTTTTTGCCCCTGAAGCTTTGAAACATCTTTGGGGCATCAGTGACATCGCTGTGTACAATACAACACGAACTCTTTTTAGACCATTAAAACTGAAAAGCTAATTTTAGTCAGGATTTATGTGGAACATAAATTACATTCCGCGAACTGACATTCAAAGTGTGCTCATAACAGTCACTTAACTGAAATCTGCTATATATTACATGATTTCGAAATCACATTGTTCAATGTACTGATACATTTTATGCTATATTTCATCGTGAATAAAATTATTTTTCGCCTAGATTCAGTCATAGCGTCATACGTCTCTGACGTAAGAATGCGCTCATCCAATCAGATGCAGGGACGGAACAGCAGCTTGCTTTTGAAATCTTCGCGCTTACGGTTTTGGTTTTGCTTACTATAAACTCGAATGTAGGCTTTAAACTTAAAATTTATCTTAATACCATAGTCATATCATTCGCCGCGGATTCATATTGTATCAGATGGTAGGTTATACACATTTATAGCGTTAACTTCTATTGTGATTGAAATAAATGAATGAGCAGTTAGCTGCAGCTTTTAGCGCAACGCTAGCAGATGCTACTAACTAATGCTAATAAGAGTTTTAAAGTAAAAATCAACCTAACTTTGCAGAGAGATGATATAGTCAGTCGTGTAATGAATATAACTGGCCTTGTGTTACTGTGCGATTAAAATGAATTGGCACCAGGTTTGCAGTAGTTATGCTAGTTTAGCAATGGCCTTATATTAAAACGAAACAGGCTCAACGTTAGTTTGATTATTTTAAGCCCCCTTATGTTCTTCTGTTAGGCTTTATTTATCATGGTATCACAATAAAACAAACTCATGTATTTTGCCAGCATGTCTCAAAAATAACTGAGTGTGAAATAAGTGTCTTAGGATTTGGTTTTGGTTTGTTTTGTTGTTGTTTTTTCATTACTGTTAGATTGTTTGAAATCACTCTGTTTTTAAATTATTCTCTTTCGTTGTACAGATACACAAAAATCAAGGAGCAGAGATTTTCAGAGGGAAGCTGTAAAATAAGACAATGTCAGATGTGGAGGTGTGCAGCCACGTGAAAGTGGTGGTCCGTGTCCGTCCTTTAAATGACAAAGAAAAGAATGGAAATTACAAGAAGGTTGTCCATGTTGTTGACAACCACATGCTTGTTTTTGATCCTAAAGAAGAAGAAGTGACATTTTTCCGGGGACAGCGGGTAAGCAACAGGGATGTGCGAAAGAGAGCCAATAAGGACCTCAAGTTTGTGTTTGACAGTGTGTTTGGGGAGGACTCTTCACAGGTGGAAATTTTTGAGAACACCACTAAAGCAATAGTGGATGGTGTCCTGAATGGCTTCAACTGCACTGGTGAGACAGTTTATTTCTCTTCATTGAATCTGAAAGCATATTTCTGTGCCATGATGTACTTGATTTCAGCAGTAAAACCGGGATTTATAATGCAATTTTGGGCTGACAGTGTTTGTCTTGTTAGAAATTGATACAGCATACAAGTATTTAAATAAAAGTTCCTGATTCCTTTCTCACATTTTGATACTGCTACAAGAGCAAGGCCTGTACAAGAGCAAGGCCTAAATTTGTGTCTTTTTATTTGGTTAGTGTTTGCTTATGGAGCTACAGGAGCAGGAAAAACACACACCATGTTGGGCACTAGTGATGCCCCAGGAGTGATGTTTCTCACTATGAAGGAACTGTTTGCTCGTATGGACCTCATCAAGGAGGACAAAGTATTTAACATAGCTTTTTCTTATCTTGAGGTGAGATTTCAAATTTCCAGTGCATTTATTCTTTTTTTAACTTTTTGATAGCTGGAAGATAATAGTATTTTGTGTGTCTGTCCATCACTAATATACACTACCATTAAAAAAAATCATACCCAACCCCAAATATTTGAAATGTTTCTGAAAGAAGTCTCTTATGTTCACCAAGGTTGCATTTATTTGAACAAAAATACAGCAAAAACAGTAATATTGTGAAATATTATTATAATTTAAAATACATATTGTAATATAATTAAAAATGTCATTCATTCCTGTGATGGTAAAGCTGAATTTTTAGCAACCATTACTTCAGAAATAATTCTAATGCTGATTTGGTGCTTAAAAAAATTCTTATTATTATCACTATGCTTCCGAGGCAAAGATGCACATACATTTTAAAAAATGTGCATAAAAAAACTTGTACACTCAATTGAGGCAGATCAAATTTTTATCTGATAAGACAAAATAAATCCCTCGATGCACAACTGGACTAATCAGCAGACCAATTGTATTGCTTAGCATCGCAAATGTTGGTTTGATCATTCTGAAATGCCTGAGCCAATGTCTGATTGATTTGGTTTAATTCCCTCCCATAAGCATCTCGCACGATTGCGTTCCCAAACACCAGGCATCTGAATGCAAGATAATACAGAGTTTATTGCGTTTCGTCTGTGCCAGGGGTAGGCAAGTTCGGTCCTAGAGAGCCGCTGTCCTGCAGAGTTTTGCTCCAATTCTGAAAAAACACCTTCACCTGCCTTCAGCCTTAGTAATCCTGAAGAGCTTGATTAGCTTGTTCAGGTGTGTTTGATTAAGGTTGGAGCTAAATTCAGCAGGACAGCGGCTCTCTAGGACCGAACTTGCCTACCCCTGGTCTGTTCGCTCTGAGATGCAAGTCATTTGTGATGTTGGGGAAAAGAGTCATTGTTGCTTCCCCAATTGCAGCAACCTTTTTTTTTATTACAGATTTTATTTTTCATTTTTATTACAGATATTTTGCGCCAGTTTCCCAGGAAGTGATGATTTTGTTCTCTTGCACACATGGGCTGGAAATGCTGCTTTTCGCAAATGTTTTATGCGATCTTCCAGTTTTGCACAAGTTAAATTCACAACTTTGGATGGAAACATAGCTAATGTTAATAACAGGGGGTGTATTCCAGAAAGGAGGTTCATCGAACTCTGAGTTAAAATTTAAACTCTAAATTGACTACCCTGAGATGGGAAACTCTGATTTTTCGGTTTCAGAACAGCTAAATTGAGTTCAATCAGCTCTGAGTAGGTTGACTCTTAGTTAAGCATGTGAAAATCCCACAGGCAAAAAAAAAAAAAAACCTAACAGGATGCAATAATAACATAGTCTAAATGATTATATTTATTAAAATTATAATTACTTTTATTATTATTAAACACTCGTTAGGCACTTTACTTCCACTTTTAGAACATTTTCTTCATTATTATTGAAAAACCGTATCACAAGTTAGTTCTACACACCTCACGGGGCTACCTACACCACTACATCCCCAGGAAAACAAGACTAAATATCTTTATATCATTTTCTTTTATAGAAAATGCATCTTGATTTAAGAATTTTTAGATATTTGTTCTTGGAATGTGACACAAATGCTCTGTAAGAAAAGCATTTTTGCAGGGTGAATGAAGTATTTAAACATCGCTTATGCTTGGTACTATGGTAACTTAATTTTGTGTTTTATTGGAAACGAAAACCCTGAGTTTCCCTTTTCTGGGGTTAACAAACTTGTGAGTTTACAACTAAACCTGCTTTCTGGAATACACCCCAGTTGTGCTGCTTTATTTATTTATTTATTTATTTATTTTCCAGGATTATTTGAATAGAAAGTTCAGAAAACAGCTTTTATATATTTGTAACTGTTTGAAAGTCTTTACAGTCACTTTTGTTCAATTTAATTAGATCTTGCTGAATAAAAGTTGCCTTACTGACTCCAAACCTTTGAATGGTACTGTGTATGTTTTAAAGGTGCACTCAGTGTTTTGGGTTTTGTTTTTGTTGTTTTGCACTAGTCAAAATATGGCAGTCCTTAACTTATACTGAAACTTTACAACTTGGATGCTGAATCACACAAAAGCAAAATATTTTCATGCCATTTTTTAAAGTACCTTTTTAATGAGTGGAAAACTGAGTGCACCTTGAGAGGAAAACCTGAGTGCACCTTACAAAAAGTGCTATATTTGTGTTATAGTTTATTATTCCTAGGGCAGGTCAAATTTGCCAGTCCTTTTTGGTTCTGAGCAATAAGGTTCTGCCCTTTTTTCTGAACAGGTTTATAATGAACAGATTCGGGATTTGCTAACTAACTCTGGTCCATTAGCGGTGAGAGAGGATAGCTCCAATGGAGTTGTGGTTCAAGGACTCACCCTGCACCAGGTGAAGTTGGGCTGCATGTGTCATCTGTGCATTTTCTGTGACCTTGATTCATGTCATCATAGATCACAAAGAGTTGTCATTGGTTTGTTTCGTCTGATGATGTGTGTGTATATGTGACTTTATACTTTTTTTACTTTGTAGCCCAAATCTGCAGAGCACATCCTTGAAGCTCTTGACTATGGCAACAGGAACAGGACGCAGCACCCCACTGACATGAACGCCTCGTCTTCCCGCTCCCATGCAGTATTCCAGGTAAAAGGCTTCTCGCTATCTTGTCTCTTTTTCTCTGTAAACATAGAGATAAAAACAGTTACACAGAACCGGATGTGGTTCTGTGTAACTGTTTTTATGCTGTTAGGTCTCATTCTGTGTGCGGGCACCCCTATGGGCCTGAGCAACTTTACATTAATCCTCTTGTTTTGATATTAAGTGTGAGCTACCAGTTGACTGGACAATTTAGATTTTGAGAACACCACTAAAGCAAAGCAATAACAAATTAAGCTGTTTTGCTTCTCTGATTGTTTTATTCCTAGACTCTAAAATGTAGTTTGTAATTTCAAAAGTAATAAAGCTTTGATCTTCTCTGCAATCCAACATCTCAGCCATCTATCAATTGATCTTGGTGTTTCAAAGATAACTGCACAGTTCAAACTAGTGTCAGCTGGCTTATAAAGTTGTCAGGCAAAAATATAAATATTCAGTCTGCCTGAAAGATGTTCTCAGTCCATCTTTCTTTTCCTTCAGATCTACTTGAGGCAGCAGGATAAGTCAGCCAGTCTCAATCCAAATGTTCGTGTGGCCAAGATGAGCTTAATCGACCTGGCCGGCTCAGAAAGAGCCAGTGCGACCAATGCCAAGGGGGCTCGTCTCAGAGAGGGGGCCAATATCAACCGCTCGCTCCTCGCCCTGGGGAACGTCATCAACACGCTTGCCAACCCCAAAGTAGGTCTACATATCCCCAGTTAAGCTTGAGGGATTACCCAGATCTTGCTAAAAAAAATGTTTTAATTATTTCATGACTAAATAAAAAAAAAAAAAATTGTGATTTGGATGTGTAAACATGGGCTACAATTTGATGACGTGTACACTTTAAGTTAAAGGTTTGGACATTTAGATTTTTTTCTCCTTATCGATTGACATCAGAGTTTGGTTCATTTGGATGATGTGAATGCTGTCTTCCAAACTCTGATGCGCACCCGCGAACCATACCCGAGTCTGCTTAAAAAGGGTGGTCTGGGGTACGGTTCATGTGAACTCTGGTATGGTTTGCTGCTGATATGAACGCAATCATAATAAATCTTGGAAGTGAACCGCTATTAATGATGTATGATTTGATAAAAATGTGTGCTTTACTCACTTTCCTAACGAGCGTGACTGGCATACTGCAAGCAGAGAGCTGGATATCTTATTTCTGCTCGCTTTCAGCGTTCTTTAGAGCATTTGCAGTACGTTCATGGCATGGTTCAGAGAGCATGAAGAATCATTTTCACACATGAATTGGCACCTCTGAGTCCAGACCTTAATTTCATTGAAAGTCTTTGGGATGTGCTGGAGTAGACTTTACAGAGTGCTCACCTCTTGCATTGTCAATACAAGATCTTGACCAAACAATGATGTACCTCTCGATGGAAATAACTTCACAACATTTATTTCCATCGAGAGGTACACAGGGCTTAAAGTTTTCCGGCACCGTGCCGGATCTCCGGCGTGCGGCATTTGGCTGCGGAAAAAAATATAGTCCTACATTTGTCTTGACTTGCTATCGCGCTTCATTTCATTCATACAATTTGCACTCATTAATTTATCATAGTACAATGTTTTAAGCATTTAAGTAGACATTGAATAGTAGAAAGTGTGTATGATGTAGTGTTTTAGTTGATAGCAGCCTACTTTTGACAAAGCTGATTTCTGAGAGACGCAATGTCCCGTTGCCGACGCGTCATGCAGCCACACTATGACAGGTATAAGCTATCGCGTTTATTTCGTTTTTCCTTTTTATTTTAAATATTCACAAACTTGTTAACTATATCATGAATTATAGGATATATTCCGATTGTCAAATATGTGGAAGTGAATGTGTTTTGTTTTTTATAATGATCTTGTTAAAACTGGATCACTCAAATTTATCACGTAGCCTAAATTCATCAATTTTTCCCGAAATACATAAACAAGTGAACTGAGAGAAAAGAGTCAACTTTATTGTTTCATACGCAGTGTAGGCTATCTGATATGAATAAAAAAAATAGTTATAATCGAAAGGATTATTTCAGGATCCATATCAGTGTTTGGAGTTTGCATTTAACAAACTATAAATGTATTTTTTATGTATAGCCTAGTACTTAATTTACATTTATTTAAATGTCTGAAACCTCAAATAAACATTGTGTTTGAAAACACTGAATAGTTGTGACATATGAAAAGCACAGAGCGCGTCCATCTCTGGCGCAGCGCGAAAGCAGGTTTGAATTTAGCAGTGACCCACTGAAAGTTTAATCACACCGGTGTGATCGCACGCGTTAAAGGATAAAATTGGGAGTGAATGGGGGAAAAATTGAAACTGAGGGGGCACAAATCAGATCAGAGGGGGCAATGCCCCCTTTTGCCCCCTCGTGGCGCGGGGTCTGAATCTTTCTTAGCACTCTGTGGAGTGACAGATCGCGGTACCGCTTCATGCAGAGAGCACATGAACCGACCACATACCTGTCAACACTCCCGTTTTTGCTGGGAGTCTCCCGTATTTCACACCCATCTTCCCATAATTTGTATGGCCCAAACCTTGTTATAAAAAAAATAATCAAATATATTATTCCAAGGTTGTCCAGTTGCCAGATCTTGTTTGAAACGTATTCTACTTGCGCAATTGACACATCATATGAATTCAAACCTATTTGTGACCTCAACCCGGCAACCCCGTTGCACTGTTGATATCTGCGCAGTCGACGCGAGAAGTTGAATCAAGGAACGAAAATCATTTTAAAATAATGTTTTTATATTTAGCTTACAAATCAATTAATTTGAACCTTTAAATAATATAATGTACCAACTGTTACACCTGTTTACAGCATTTAGTTGAGATATATTTTTCTTTGAGGAAATTAGGCCCCAAATAATCAAATCAAAATCAAATTGCAAGCTCCTGAATCAAAATCGAATCCAATCGTGAAATTTGTGTCAATGCCCAGCCCTAGTGTCAATATACAGTGTATATGTATATATATATATATATATATATATATAAATATTTAGTTTTTTTGTTACTTGAATCAAATGTGCACCAAAACGCTTCGTTTAAATGTTAAAATCACAAAAATGTTCTCATGGGGGAGGATGCCCCCAGACCCCCCACAATTTAGTTTGTACGCATCACCTTTTTAACCTCTTTTGAATTTGCAGGTAGGCTTATGTAGTTAGTTTGAAGGAAAATAATTTTCAAATAATGTTGTTCAGGCACAGGATTTTCTTTTGCTTTAACCCCTGGGTACATCATTTTTTGGTCAAGATCTTGTATTGACAATGCAAGAGGTGAGCACTCTATAAAGTCTACTCCAGTACATCCCAAAGACTTTCAATGATATTAAGGTCTGGACTTAGAGGTGCCAATTCATGTGTGAAAATGATTCTTCATGCTCTCTGAACCATTCTTTCACAATTTTAAACCTGGTGAATCTTGACATTGTCATCCTGGAATATGGCCATGATACATCTTAATACATGGTTGTTTAAGAAATGAAAAGCTACACACTCCATCTTTTAGGGTTAAAAGAACCGTTGCCAAACATATAACATGCTAGAAAAATAATAATCACTGTAATGATCCATCCATAGACTCTTAAGTATTTGCCTATTAAAATCCAAACAGCGACTTTTTTTTTTTTTTTGGCCGGGCAGTGTATATTAGTGTCACCATCACTTGATGACGGACCTGGTAAAGAAGCTGTCAGTGAATCAAAATATTAATTTTGAAGAAGTTTTTAGATCACAAATATGTGCCAGATGCTGAATGTACTGGGGAAATGTTCTCTGATGATGATGACAGTGATGGTAAAATGCATCTGCTCAAACTGAACCCTTACAAGTTCCAAAAGGTAACAAATATGCTTTATTTTATTCTTTTGCAATTATTAAAATATCAAGAGAGCTTTATACTGTTGTGATAGTTTGAGAGCCATCCGTGTTAGATATAGATCCGGGTCACTGAAAACCCGAAAATGTATTGATTGGCGAAACATTCATGCATTTAAGGTTTAAAATAACAAGCTGCCATACTTGTTTCATGCTTCTTCTTTTTTTTTCTCGCTCTAAAGCCTCAGCAGTTTTCATTTAAAAAAATTTTTTTTAACGGTAATAGGTTTGTACCACTGTGGCAAAGTGACATTGTCACTGTCAAATAGGTGTGTTTGACTTGAAGCGGCGCTGCACAGACTGATCGGTTTATGACGTCAAAGTACCACGAGAGCGATTCAAAAGCCGACAGAGCCGTCTGATCTCTAATCGCTCTCGCAGTACTTTGTTGTCATACTAGCACACTTAACGTTTCTTTGTGGCAGTGCATATGTACGACTAATTGATAACCAAATTTGTTGTTTACAATCATTGTATGAAAGAGTTTATCAAAGAATGTTGTACGTTTAGCTTCACTTAACACAAACTTAAATGTGTACAATAGACACGCAAATTCTGTGTGGGCCTACCACAAAAGCAATTGCCTGTACCTTGCTGTGATGTAAACAAATGTATTTACTGTATCACTATTACTTATCTTCACTTTAGCCTTTCTTGGTCTTTATCCAGTCTGGGTCAGCTGGGGTCATACTGTGCTGTGGCACATTTGCTCTGATGGTATTAGTCTTCCCCTCTCTTCTTTGCTTTTGGGACAAACCCAAAGGTTTCGCTGGCTCTGTGGTTCAGGGACTGATGCTATCAGAGTTAGGAGACCTACAACCCAGACTCTGTTGTGTACACTTATCCCT
>RJVU01061675.1:5297782-5324918 GCA_003731715.1 Anabarilius grahami | reverse complement strand
CAAAAAATTTTCTCAATTTTTCTCATTTTAAGTCAGAAATGTCTATTGTGAAAAAAAAAAAAATAAATTCTACTCATAATAGCAAGAAATTGCTTTATATAAAATGATTTTTATTAATCCTTATCCAGTAAACATGAATGACTGAAAAATAAATCTTTGTTAAGTATGTGTGTGAACTCTGTTTTAGTCATTTGTTTTTGTTTTAGGCTACCTGTAAATATGAGCGTAAACTGGCTTCCCTGAAGTCTCACCAGGAGCACTTGCAGAAACGCTTGTTGGAGAGTGAAAAGCACTTCCAGGAGAACGAAGGATGGCTTCACCGCATCGAAAATGAGATGAAGCTTCTCGGACATGAAGGTCACACTCCAGAGGTCAGGGCCGGGTCACTTTTACTTCATATTAAGGTTGCATGGGCAATATACATGCAGTGTCACGCACGAGGTGCTGCAAAGGACGCAAGCACAACCATCAAACACGTCCATGTTTACATAGAAACAAAATGGAAAAGGGGCTCAATGGATTTTCAAAATGTGTTCTGTGTGAACGACCCCTAACTGTAGATTGGTTGTTTTGTAACTCAATTTCGTAATGAATCTGCTTTTGCATTGATGGCCAGATTTGTCTTTCATCTATTATGAATATTCTTACCTTCAGGTTTGTCTCCAGTTTAAAAAGTCAATCAAATGAGATAAAAGTCCCATTTCAATTTTTATCAAATCACTAGCCTCGAAAAATAGATGTTACTTCATATTTATGTAATATACAAACCATTTTGGGGTTGAATTTGCAGCAAGAATAGCTGTATTGTATATTGTGATATAAGAATTTGTCATACCGCCTACTCCTGCAACAGATATGTTGTTTTTTTTTGTCCTTCAGCTTACCGTGATATTTCTTTGAGGGCTCATTTCAGCCTCAGAGTGGACAGCCTTGGCCTGTTATCCATTTCGAAATGCCATTATTGAATGTTTTCATGTTTTCTACCCGAGCAGTGAAGCTCTAGGGTGCCAGTCTGCAGTGTTGTGATGTCTGAGGCAGACATACTCCTCTGAGGCCCTGGATAGCGGAGCTCTTCTGATGCACTTCTTTGAGCTTATCAGACGGCCAACTACACTTAAAGCTGGCATAAATTTAATCTCTATATCTTTTATATACCTAAACCTTTTAGTTTGACCGTGACATTCTTCTGAAACAATTTAAATATTTTGCAGCCATGCACACTGTTAATCAGTCTACATGTTGGAGGCAGACATTCATAAACAGACTATAAAAACAGGCAAAAATCACCATTTGACATTGGTTTTATCGGACAGGTGTAGAATATTGTGTGTTCTTCGTTTTTTCCCTCATTTGTGGCCCTTTGAATAGACACTGTGACCGTCTCTGTCTCACCCCCTCTTTTAGCTCTTCTCTCCATATCCCCACCGGAGGATGTCTTAATAAAAGAAAAATCAATGCTTTTCCTTCATCACTCCCTACAGCTGCTTACCTAAATCCACACCTCTTTTCTCACTCTCTTTTTGCTCTCCTGTTTTTTTTTTTTTTTTCCTGGAAGTAGAACAGAGTAGTGACGCACCCGCCCATCAAATGTTCTGTGCTCTGCTGTTCTGCGTTTTCTTGCGTCAGAGGGGGTAGAAGACTCCTCAGAAGTCGTATTTTTTTTAGTGAGCCAAAGAAAACAAGGAGCTAGACTAAAAACAACATCTAAGCCATTTCATCATTTTTGTAGTGTCTTGCCTTTGTTGCCTTTCTCATTATAGTGCATAGATGAGATGGTTTAATCTCGTCGTTCTCTTCACCCAGAATGCCACGAGAGTCTCACTCCTGAGCTTGACATTCTATTAAAATTTGTCATCTAATAGATGGGAGACTGCACATCCCTATCTGTGTCCTGATTTATGCTATATATAAATAATTTTCATTGACAATGTAAAATATGTAATCGCATATGTTAACATGTTATTTTACAGACCTAATTAAAATGTTTTGGTAAAAAGATAAATGTAAATATTGCTGTGTACTACTGTTATGTTGGTGTATGTAAATCAGTATTTTTAGGGGGGGGGGGTTGTTATCTGCTTGGATAAAATTGGCATTTGGTCAGAATGATATATATATATATATGCATGTGTTTGTGTTATATTGATGCACAAACAGACAGTGTATGTGCGCTCTCGACGCACTTGATCGCACATTGCATCGTCTTTATGTTAAGATGTATTTCTGTATACAGGAGCTGAAAAGAGAACTGCAGTGCCATCAGCTGCAGCTGCAGATCGCTGACCTTCAGCAACACATCAAGCACACGGGCCACCTCATCACTGTTCAAGACCAGGAAAACACTCACACGCACAAGTATGAGTCAAAACTCATAGAGCTTTTTCACCAGGTTTCATGATTTTTAACTTGGTCACCCTGAATCTGAGAGTGTTTGTGGGAAACCACACTGTCTTCTATATGCTCTGAAATGTTCTTTGTACATAAGTTTGTGTTATTCAGATTAATTTGAAATTTGCAATGTAAATGCCTCCATCTGTATCATTCAACTATACCACACTTGCTCTCCACCTGTCCTGTCAGGTTGGTGAACGCCCTGCTGTCCACCTGCCGTCAACAGCACCTGGAGTTGAAGGCCGCGAGCATTGCCACAGATGACGCTGCGTGGGAGGAGCTGGAGCGCCTGGTGCATAGGGAGAGGGGTGTGGTCTGGGCAGACCAGGAGAAAGCAGAGGAAAGGGATGATGGTGGTATAGGAAGCACTCATCTACAGCCCATCCTGTCTTTCTCACACCTTGTTTCTCACCAGAACACGCCATGCAGTGAGTAAAATCTCTCATCTTAGTTCAAACAATGTGTTATAAAGCCTTTGACCAAACATGGAGTAATATAACCCCCAATGTCTGACTTAAAAGTACACTGTTCAAAAGTTTGGGGTCAGTAATTAATATTTTCATTCAGAAAGGACGTGTTGAAAAGATGCTCTTCTTTTGAACTTTCTATTCATCAAAGAATCCTGCAAAAAATGTTTCCACAAAAATATTAAGCAGCACATCTGTTTTCAACATTTATAATAAGAAATGTTTCTTGAGCACCAAATCACCATATCAGAATGGTTTCTAAAGTTTCATGTGACACTGAAGTCTAGAATAGTGGCAGCTGAAATTTCAGCTTTGCCAACACATGCGTAAATTACATGGTAAAATAACTGTTTTCTATTTTAATATTTTAAATAGTAATATTTCACAATATTTGTTTTTACTGTATTTGCATAAGAGCCTCAAAAACATTTTTTTTTAAAGTAGCGACCCCAAACTTTTGAACGGTAGTGCATGTGTAAAAAAATATATATATGTTTTTAATAATTTTGTTAATGCAGATAATCACAATGAACATAAGCATTACAGTTTTAGCAGATAAAGACCAGAACTATAAACATCAAGCCAAACTACAGATTTGTTTTTTTCTTTCTTTTAGTGATATACATGTTGATTTATTTCTATATAATTTTTCTTTCTTTTTTTAAAAGGAGATCTTGTCTAAAATGCTATTTATCTCCTGTTTTTGGGTTATGTCCTCAGCCGAGTATGTAAGGAAATAATCCAAAAGATAATGTCAGCAAACTTCCTGTTTCCAAGTCATTTGTGTCATACAGCCACCTCATAGTGATCTCATTTTATGTCTGCCTTGTGATTTACTGTTTTCCGTGTCAGTGTAATGTGATCTGCATTGTATGGACATTGACAGATGTATGTGTCTTGATTTAAGACGTGTTTAGTTCCTGTGTGATGTATATGCTGGATTGAAAAGAAAGGACCAGCGCAAATGAATAACAATGCCTTCTCTTCACTCAGGCTCAGAAAAACACACACGTCGAACCTCACAGTGTCTCAGACCAACACAGTCATCAAAAGGTAAACTCATCTCTGTCTCCCCCATTTTTCCCCGTGGTCTGCTTCAACATACTCTGCTTAAGTCATCAATCCAGCTGCCTGAATCTGTCACATTGCTCATACTGACAGTGTTGCGACCATTTTTAAGGCTTTAAGGTTTTGAAAACCAGCTTTGTTTAAAATAGTCTCCTTAATCGTTTTCTATGTAAGCATTAAAAAATAGTGCTTTAATAATAGCCAAATCATATCAGTGTCTTAAATAAAAACAGTTTTACAATGATAATTATATGAATGGTTTTATTTTAGCTTAGGAACAGACTGAGTTGCTCCACATTATCCATACTGACTGAATGAAACACAAAAACAAGCTTTTACAGGATGGAGGAAATTGAGGGGTGGGAAGAAAGGGGAAAAGGAAGAGAGGAAAGCTTTGGGAAATAGAAGGAGTGGTGAGTTATGGCTCAGTAAATGGAGAGTAATGATATTTGCTGCAGAACAGGTGTTCCTCATTTGATTGAGACACGCTGTGGGAAATGCACACATTTCAGGAAAATACAGAGACCTGCAAGAAAGAAAAAGAGTGAAGTGGGGGAAAACAGATGGATACTGTTAAGAATTATGTTTGGAAAAAATATTGTAAACTTATGCATTGATGGTATTGGGAATATTTTGCATTGTCGAGCATCGTATTTATTAGAAACAAATTGTCTATAATTCTTCATTTTTGACAAGAAGATTGGGGAGTTTCTGTTGTTTATTTTTTACTTTTCCCCCCATCCAATGGTTGTTTAAATTTGAATGATTAATTTCAAACACCATATGGGATTTGACCAGGTCAGGACAGTATAAAAGTGCATTTTCAGTGGAAGGAAATGGAGCTTTTTGAAAATGAGGAATAATGATTTGTTTGCTGCCTCAAAAGAAACGTAAATGTATGTTTCACGAAAAAATGGTGTGCATGTTTTTATCAGTCCACTGGGGGAAATTCTCGTTTACAAGTTCCCAGTCTTCTCCACTGAGCTATTCCGAGGACAAACTAGTCACTGGCTCTGCGAGGTTTCATTTTAGGCACTTAGCAAGTGCATGAAATATTCATGGCCTCTACATTCCTTTATTGTTCTAAACATGAAATAAAGCATTTATTCCTTTTAGACAGATTTTAGTTTAGACTACATGTCCTGCACAGATTTTCTATTAATTTCTGTGTGTTTGTGTAACTGTTCTGTCTGTTTTTTGTTTTTCTTTTGAATGTGATGCAATATTTTCAGATTGGCATCAAAATAAATTTGCTGCTGTTTTAAAAAGAGATTCTTATTTTCAAGGTTCGCACTGTTGAACAAGTTCTTCTGGCATTCAAGCAGCAGGAAATAAGAGTTTGTCTTGCTTTGCGTTCCCTGCTTAAAGACAATAGAGATGGAGCCTTGTCTGCAGGAGCTGAAAGAGATACAGAGATTCAAAGAGAGGGTTATGAATGAACCTCTGCCCCACCCCCACCATCGACGTGCTTCATGACGATACCGTCTCTGCACTCGTGCTCAAGTGCTCGGTGGAGAGAGGGAGCGAGAGCGTGAAGGGGTGGAAAATAGTGATGGAATAGAGGACAGAAGCAGGAGGTGTCACGTGTCAACGTGCCTCTCAGACTTAAGTCTGCAGTCTGTTTCTTTCTGTTCTCCTTCCTCCCTTTACTCTTTTCTTTCATCTTTCTGTAATCTGTGTGCTCATTTTTTTTAATCAATCAGTCTTTCCATCCCCATTGTCTGTCTCTCCTCCTCACCTCGCCATCTACGTCTAGCCTCTTTCAGTAGCGCCGACCCTCCGCCCTTCCGAATTTCATTCATAAAATCATTGCTCAGTGCAGGGAGGGGGGGGCATTACATATAGTATGAAACGCGCCTGGATTGGGCGAGGACGATTCTGCAATAAAAAGCGAGCAAGCAATGAGAGAGCGAGAGCCAGGCGACCCTAATCCGCAGTGGCTTCCTCCAGAAATAGCACTTCATGCATGTTTTAATCCCACCAGCCAAAAATACGCCACCCAGAGCACTCTGCCACCAATTACTGATCGCACCTATTCCTCTGCCTCCGCTCTGGGCCATACATCACTGTCTGCCACCCATCCTCTCCCTTTTTTTTTTTTTTTTCTTTCTTTTCTTTTTTTTTCTGTGCTTTGTCACCTGATCAGCCTGTGCCTCTCAAATGAAGTTATATCGCTTGTGCGTTACAGCTGCCGGCTTCGAGAGGCAGTCAAAGCAAAGTGAATTCAGTGAGAGTTTCAGAAGAGGCGTTTTTTTTTAGTTCTCCAACTTTCTTTTGCTAAAAAAGTGAGTATAGTTAGTCATTAACAAGATGTCAGGTCCTCTCCCATGCAATCCAGATTTCTGAGAATCAGCACTGACTCAGAGAGAAGGAGAGATGGCTGTGTGTCAACAGTTTAACCAGCAGGAGCTCTGAAGCATCGCGATTGGTCAAGAACGCTTAAGATGCAGCCGCAGTGTCTTTCTCTCCCTCGCTTTTCTGCATCGTGTGAGTCAGTGTGCGGCCAGACTGCGACGTGCTCCGGCATACTCCACCACTCAATATCCAACGTCAGACCACTCCAACAGCTTCCTGGAGCCTTCCCTTGCCTTCCCCACCCACATACACCCACTGGCACACACATACACGTACTGTCTGTCTTGACTGAGTAAAAGAACCTGCTCTTTAACAACACACCCCTCTTGATGTGTTCTCGAACGCGCGCGTGACAAGCGTGGATAAATTATCACTGTTGTATGAGTAAATAATGTTTGTGTATTTGTATCGGTGATGTACTTATTGCGTGTGTGAGCTATATGTGTCCAGGAATGCGCCTCATAAATCTGATGACTATAACTGAGTAATATTATAACATGCGCAGTTACTTGTGTTGGTCAGGATTTATTCAAACATTATTGGCCCCATCACTTTTTACTTTGGCCGATTTTGTCCCCATCACTTTATGAAAAAAATTGTGATGGGTGTATTAATACAAAGGAAACAGCTCAGATTTTTAGAATGGGTGTTTTTGTTTCGTTACTGTTTGAGATATAGTGCTATAATTTATTCTCCTTTATACTTACACGTTAATTAAAATTTTGCATTTCTAATTTGTGGGAAGTGACAACAGGTATCTGTTTGCCTAGCTATCTTTACTCATCTATTTATCTGTATTCAACTGTATTTATCTGTCTATCCTTCAGTTTCCCTGTCTAACTATCTCTGTCTTAACTCTTTCTGTCCATCTATCCATCTTTATCTCGCTATCTATCCAACCATGTCTGTCTCCCTCCCTCTTTAATTTGCTTCTCACTTTTTTTTATTCTAAGTCTAAAAACATAGTCAACAAAATCCAAGGACTGACAAATGGCAAATGTTGGAGTTCGATAAGAACAATCATTCCCTCAAATCACTAACTTTTTTGTTTTAACCCTCATGCAGTGTTCGGGTCATTTTGACCCGGAGAAGATTTTCTTTTTCCCGAAAATACTAGTTAATGTTATCGCATTGGACATTCATGACTTTGTTCACACAGAGTATAACTACTTCTCTTTTTTTCTTTTCTTTTCTTTTCTCTTTTTTTTTTTTTTTTTTTGATNTAATTTTCGTTCCCGGTCAAAAATGTCCAGCTTACAAAAAATTGCTTATCTCTCATTATGCTATATTATCACCAAATATTGAATTCAATCTTTTTGTCAACGTGTTTTCTTTCATTTAGGACTGGTTTTGTATTTTTTGCATCTGATTAATCGTAGGCCTCATTTATTTGAGAGCAGGCACCTCAGTTTTTGCTCACGTGTTCAGCTTCGGCCAATACGGAATCGGCATTCGGACGTAAACAAGGAAGCCTGTACTGAGTTCACTACATATGACAACGTTTCAAATTGTTGAACAAAGTCGTTATTTTTGTTTTGTATTCATTTCATTTTTGGGTGAACTAACCTTTAAAAACATGTTGTTTAAAGAGTTTTTTGGACTTTTCTGATCATAATGTTGTTGACGATTCATCTTCGACTTGGAAAGAACCAGTATAATATATAGATTAGTTATCAAAACGGTAAAAGACTCATGAAATTAACCTTTTCCATTTGGTAATGTCTTCTGATAAAGCTAGTAAATTTTGTGCTTCCTTTCTCTTTCAGGATGTGGCCCTCAACATCAGGAGGCAGAGGCTGAATGTCCTCTTAAAAAACCAATCAGGAGGAAGCTGTCTGTGTCTTCTGAAATCCCAGATGAGGATGGCCCTATTCCCGTGCCGTCTCATTACCCTCCTGCCCTTCAGGAGGTCTTAAGACAGGAGGGCATGTTCCCACTGCAGTACACTCCTGAGGGGCAACCGCACACCTCCAACACCTTTGATCCAAACTCCACTATCGAAATCGGTTACAACGAGGACCCGTCAGGTGGTAATGCCACAGTCATCTTATCACCCGAGCTCCCTGGCCACACAACACTCCGGGCACTACGTGCTAACAACGGAAATGAGCCAGCTAAAAGGTACCACGTACTGTCATTCGTATGGTTTAATAATGCTGATGTTGAAGTGAACTAGATTGTTCTGTTTTGGCTGCCGTAAATAGGTTTCTCTCCAATTGGTTCCTAGGTTGGAGATCCCATCGCTATTAGACCTTCGAAGATCCAAACCGTCCTACATGGCCATGACTTCAGCTGCTCAGGGGAAGCGCAAGTTGTACTGGTGTGTTTATTGTGGGACCTGTTCGCTGGGGCTGATTAAAATCATGCCTCATTGACATTTTGCACTCTTGGTGTTTTCCAAAATCTCACTTTGTGTCTGTTTGTAACAGTTCCAACACTGGAAAAGAAGACAGTTCTCAGGCCACATGCGCAGCACCCAAGCGCATAAAAAGAGATCCCTGTGAGCCATCTAAACCACAGCGAATTCGACGTTTTGGAGGTTAGTATGCTATTCTCAATGTAGAAAAATCAAAGTTACCCTCTATGGGCTCTCCATTTGTATCTTGGAAGTGGAACATAAGCGTCTCTTATTATGTTCCATTTATGAAGTCCTCACATAATCCATTATGTTTGGTAAAGTATTGTAATAGTGTAATGGGTGGGCCGGCTGACAGCTGTGAAAGAATGTCAGGCGCACAGCCAGAAGCGCACAATCTCCTCCTCCCACTCCCAATGGCTCTCGTGCTTTCTTTCTCCTTAGTAATATAATGCCATGATTTGGCTGAATTTACCCCAGTTTCATAAAGTAATAAGCCACGAGAGGCCGTGCATTACAGTGATTTTTGCCACATTTTTGGGGTGGTGTAAGGCACCACTGCTTCCATTAAAATAAATGACCAAAGCATTATAAGGCACCAATGTTAAAAAATAATAAGCCTCCCTTTCAATAAAAAATTAGCCAAATTAATTACATAGGCTGATTAAGAAAATAAGTTTTTTATTAATTAGAATTTTGTTACAATTATTATTTTTGTTTTTTGAACTACTGTTTTGAAAAGTCACTTATGCTCACCAAGGCTGCATTTGCTTGATCAAAAATACAGTAAAAACATAATAGTGTGGGAATATATTCAATTAGCCCTTTTTCTTATAATAATCATTATTCCCGCCTTGTTCTCTTCCACTGCATGTAGTATCATCGGAGAATGAGCTAAGCCGAAGAGTAGTACGGAGTGTGTCTGAGGGTAACCTTCATCAGCTTGACCAGCGGAAGCCCAAGTTGAGCTCAATGGGGCCTGCTGCACTCTTTAAAAAAGTCACCAAGAGGATGTGAGAGGTTTCCACTTGCTATTAAAGGCGCCGCTCTCTCATACACCAGCCTTAGAGACTTTCTTCTCATTAGAGTAGATGTACATAAAATGTAAAAAGGGAAACGTTGGAGGAACAGGTATTTGGTCTTAATTATTTCTAGGAAACTGGATTTTTTTTTTATGTTGATGTTTTAAGATATGTATGTGTGTAGAAAACTTGTCCAGCTTTATATGAAGCACACATTAAAGTATTAATTGATGTCCGGGTCTTGTAAAGCAACTTGGTTTTATAATTGACACTGAATGACTTTTCTCCCCATTTTATGTTTTAATTAAAAAATCGATTCATTTTAGAGAGCCACTTTCAGGTCAAATGTTTTCTATTTCATGATTGATTAAAAAGAAATCAACTGAGAAATATTGATCGTGTATTTTATTAAACTGAACTTTAAATTATTTATTTTTTAATTCATTGTCCTTACACTCACAAAGCCAGAAAATGTAGGGGTAATGCACAATATTTGGAAAATCTCACTAAACTAGCCAATCTTTTGGCCTCCTGATTACACTATTTGCTTTGTAATAGTTGTAAACTTGGTTTGTTAATGTAGCTTTTGCTCTGGTAACAATTAAGCACCCGAACTGTAACACAAATTAAGAGCAGTTTGGTTCTTTATTGGATATTTCTAGGGCATTTACAGCTATTATTGTAACTGACATTTTGCGTTGTTACATTTCTAATTTATCTAGACAGCAAAACCTATTAGTTCAGTCCATTTAACCACATTCTCTGCACGTTTTTCCTGCATCTTCACCTCCAACTATCTTCCAATGCAGTTCAGTCATCTTGTTTCTTGCTGATTTGTAGGCTTTATAATGTGTTCAGAGATTATGGGTTCAGCCCACATTAGACATAAAGGGAGTCTGGTGGTTTGAGGTCCATTTCCTGCATGCCATCTGTCTGAACCAAAAGAAAATTGAGCCTCCCATCAGGAGTGTGGCCCATTTAATTTTCAAACTCTTTAACATATCTGACAGTACAGTTAAGTTCCTTAGAAGTACTTCTATTGTTCATCAACCAGAACAGGATTCTGTGCAAATGTTTCGGTTTAGCCAAATATTTGGTTTTATGTCAATCTTTGCTGTAGTTAAGAGTGAAGAAACCATTATTATGAATAATATCTTAAGGAGATTTATCTGTCTATATTAATTGTTTTTTTTGTTTTTTTATGTTTGAGAGACAGTCGGTTGTGCAGTTAATAGCTGTCCTCCTGGTTCTAACGTCATGCCTAAGGAATTAACAGTAATCAATTCTGTTAATGAGGCTATTATTAACAGATAATTATGTAATACGCCTACAAGAAGATAAGTACTGGGCTCAGGCATACAGAGCAGCAACATCCATGAAGTGTCACCTGTTTGGACTTCCAGTGGGCTAGAAAAATAAATGTGATCAAATATGTGCTTTTTTATTTTTTTACTAAATTAGACATTAAAATATGATACTACGTTAATGATGACTGCCTTGAGATACTGCATTCTTCTGTACGGAGTACAGACTCCATTTAAATGAAGAGGAAGTAATATATTTACCTTTTAATATTCACATATGCTTGCATAATTGAAGAATTAATTGCATATTAAATTATGAAAGACTGATCATTGTGACACAGCATGAAGAAATGTGGGACCTTTACCTAAAATGGTTAGTTCACACAAAAAAGAAAATTCTGTCATTATTTACCCTCCTGTCGTTCCAAATCGATGACATTTGTTCGTCTGTGCAGAACACAAATGAAAAATTTTTTTTTTTGATGAAATCTGAGTGTTCTGTCCCTCCATAGATAGCTACACGACTCCCACTTTGATGCTTCAAAAAGTTCATAAACACTTTTTTTTATTATTATTCTAAGTCTAAAAACATAGTCAACAAAATCCAAGGACTGACAAATGGCAAATGTTGGAGTTAAGTTATTGTGTGTCAAATCAAATAGGTTTGAGCAGTTGAATTGTTCGAGAAGAACAATCATTCCCTCAACTTTTTTTTTTTTTTAATTGCAACTCTGTGCACTTTAAAAGGTTAGTTCACCCAAAAATGAAATTTTTGTCATTAATTACTCACCCTCATGTCGTTCCACACCTGTAAGACCTTAGTTCATCTTTGGAGCACAATTTAAGATATTTTTGATTAAATCTGAGGGTATCTGAACCACACAGGCAGCAACGTCATTGCTCCTTTTGACATCCAGAAAGGTACTTAAAACATGGTTAAAATAGTCAACGTGACTACAGTGGTTCAAATTTAATGTTATGAAGTGACGAGAATACTTTTTGTGCGCAAAACAAAAATAACGACTTTATTCAACAGTTTGAACCGTTGTCATACCTAGTGAACTAGTGCAGGCTTCCTTGTTTACGTCTGAATGCCGGATTATTGGCCGGATCCTGTGTCAGCATCACATGCCGTTAATGACGACTGCCTTGAGAAACTGCATCCTTTTGTACAGAGTACAGACTCCATTTAAATGAAGAGGAAGTAATATATTGACCTTTTAATATTCACAAATGCTTGCATAATTAAAGAATTAATTGCATATTAAATTATGAAAGACTGATCATTGTAACACAGCAAGAAGAAATGTGGGACATTTTCCTAAAATGGTTAGTTCACCCAAAAATGAAAATTCTGTCATTATTTACCCTGCTGTCGTTCCAAATCCATAGGATTTACGTTCGTCTTTGGAATACAAATAAAAAAAATTATGAAATCTGAGAGCGTTCTGTCCCTCCATAGATAGCTACACAACTACCACTTTGATGCTTCAAAAAGTTCATAATCAGAACGTAAATCTAATCTATATGAATTGAGTGGTTTCGTCCAAATTTTCTGAAGAGACTTGATCACTTTATATGAAGAACAGAGTCAATTTGGGCTTTTATTCACATATAAACATTGATCAGCGAACACAGACAGAGGCTCAACCGAAACTGCTTGATGCGTGAGAACAAACCTCTTCTGGAAGCTCAAACCTCATTGGTTCTCGCACATCAAGCGAACATATTTACTTGATGAATGTTTATATGTGAATATAAGCCTAAATTAAATCTGTTCATCATATAAAGCGATCAAGTCTCTTCAGAAAATTTTGGACTAAACCACTCTATTCATATGGATTACTTTTACAATCCCTTTATGAACTTTTTGAAGCATCAAAGTGGTAGTTATGTAGCTGTCTATGGAGCATAGGCATAATTTGTGGTTGGGACATGTCCCCACCACTTTTTGCCATAGTAGATATCGTCCCCACCACTTTTTGAAACGGATGCATCTAATATGAAAGAAACATCTCTAGCTGATTAGAACCCAGAACCTCTGGCATGCTTAACAAAAGTACTACCACTAGTCCATCAAGATAATCTAACGTTAAACGCGGATCCATGTATTTATTGACTAATGTAAATACTCTTGAGACTAACAATATATTGCATTGTAGTAGATGTAAGGATAAAACTATCATAATAAACCCGAGGTCTTTGTCAATATATTTTGTGCACTTATAATTGTAATATTGTAAATACAATTACAATACCCCCCATCACACACATTCCTGTCCCACCCACTTAAAAAAAAAAAAAAAGTGTTACAACAAAGTTACGCCACTGCTATGGAGGGACAGAAAGCTCATTTCAGCTCATTTCATCAAAAAGATCTTCATTTGTGTTTCGAAGATGAATGAAAGTCTTATGGGTTTGGAACGACATGAGGGTAATTAATGACAGAGCTTTCGTTTTTGGGTGAACTAACCCTTTAAGCATAATTTAGAATAAAGATATCTCATGTTGGTATTTAGTTAAATTGTCATACTTTGTTTGTGTGTGGCTTCCCTGTAGAGGAGAATTAAACTTAAAGGGTTAGTTCACCCAAAAATGAAAATAATGTCATTTATTACTCTCTCATATCGTTCCACACCCGTGAGTCCTTCGGTAATCTTCGGAACANATTTAAATCAGTTAATGTGAGTACAGTGGTTCAATATTAATATTATAAAGCGACGAGAATATTTTTGGTGCGCCAAAATAAAATAAAATACCGGCTTATATAGTGATGGCCGATTTCAAAACACTGCTTCAGGAAGCTTCGGAGTGTTATGATTCTTCTGTGTCGAATCATGATTCGGATCACGTGTCAAACCGCCAAACTGCTGAAATCACGTGACTTTGGCGCTCCGAACCGCTGATTCGACACGCTGATTCATTATGCTCCGAAGCTTCCTGAAGCAGTGTTTTGAAATCGGCCATCACTATATAAGCCGGTATTTTATTTTATTTTGGCGCACCAAAAATATTCTCGTCGCTTTATAATATTAATATTGAACCACTGTACTCACATTAACTGATTTAAATGTTTTTAGTACCTTTATGGATCTTGAGAGAGGAAATGTCATTGCTCCTTATGCAGGCCTCACTGAGCCATCGGATTTCAACAAAAATATCTTAATTTGCGTTCCGAAGATTAACGAAGGTCTTATGGGTGTGGAACGGCATGAGGGTGAGTAATAAATGACAGAATTTTCATTTTTGGGTGAACTAACCCTTTAACCGTAGTCCTATAGAATATCAGAGCAATAAATAAGCCCAAACACATGAGAAAGTCATCCGAATTGAAGCTGATGTTCATAAGGCTGTTCCTGGCAACACCTTTCTCAACACCTGGGAAGTTAGTACAGTTAGGCTTTATAGTTCTCTGGACTGTTTTCATGCATTTTAGATGTGACATAATCCAATTTACACATTTTTCACATAATGCATTTTGTTAAAATTGTCTAGTGGTGTAATGGACGGACCACCTGACAGCTGTGAAGCAATGTCAAGCGCACAGCCAAAACTACACAAACTGCTCCTCCTACTCCCAATCTCTCCGCAATTTATGATAGTATGAAATTCTTTTAGATTAAAGTCTGCATGAAACTAAAGTTGTGATAGTTTTTTTTTTTCTTATAATGATGTATATCCGAGTGAAACAGCTTCTCGGAAAAGGAAAAAAGGTAGAGTGGGACTTTTTTTGTCCGTTGGGAATTGATTGGGTCGTTGTGGTTAGCTATTACTGTGATCTCATATGAGTGACAGTTTGTCCCACCATCACATCATCAGAGAAGAGGTGTCATTGCAAGAGGGAAGGGATGTTATTTTGATGAAAGATGACAAGAAAATGAATTTAATAAAAATAATTTTTGATTTCATGGTGACTTCATGTAGTTTTAAGCAGACTTTAAGCTCTTTATTGATGGAGAATAAGCCAGACCTGAAATTTGAGGAGACTTCCCTCCAATTCTGCTGAACCTCCACAAGTCAGGCCACAGGGGGGAATAAATAAAAAGTCATGCCAGCTTCCTCCCCACCCCAAAAAACAAAAAAAATCCCTCATGGGCCGCCACTATTATTATTATTTTAATATTTTATCTGATAGACCTGTAGTTCATTTTTACATGCAGTAAACTTATAAAATGTGCTGTACTTCCTTTTATCTTGCAACATTAATTAAAACAAACATTTTCATATGTCACAAATATAACATTTCATAATACTGGTCACATATTGGAGTCTCGACTCCGTGCGGATGAATCTAATGTATGGTGTCAGTCACCACATCGGCGTGGATACTGTACTTCGGAAACACCGATTCTACATCTTGGAAGTATGAGCAAAATAAGAATTTTCACCGGAAAATGTCATCTGAACAAGTAAGTAACATGTCTGCCACTTTTGTTCTGACCAACTGAGGAAAAAAGCATTAGGCCTACAATAAATCATGCTGACAATGGTGATTAAATCTAACGACCGCTTAAATTGGATGATGCCACACCATGCAAATTATTATTATTGTGGCTGTGTATTTAGTGTGCATTAGCATTACCTGTAGATTTAAATTTCTGTAGACACTCCGCAGTCCGACGTCTTTTGCTTTTGACTACGGGTGAATCTCCAGTTGTCACTGATGATTGTCATTTGGATCTTTCTGGATTACAATCCGCCATCAAAATGATAAGTTTAATTATTGCAGCAGCTTTGAGAAAAGGCTATAAATGATCCTCCATCCTCTCATGTGATTTAGCCTACTAGCTGGGACTCGTTCTTTATGTAAACAGACGTGACGTAATCACGCAAAGACGGACGGCAGCATGCTCGAATTTCCCACGGAAACCCACCAGTACCGATTTTATTATAAAACATTATCACAAGCTTACCGTTGTGAATCGGTAAGCAGACTTTAAGCTCTTTATTGATGGACAATAAGCCAGACCTGAAATTTGAGGAGACTTCCCTCCAATTCTGCTGAACCTCCACAAGTCAGGCCACAGGGGGGAATAAATAAAAAGTCATGCCAGCTTCCTCCCCACCCTATCTCTTCTAAAGAGATAGTTTTGAACACTGGCTGGTTATGTACTTGCTCAAAAACTGATTTTGGATTATTTTTAACCAAAATAAGTTACGGACTGCAGCTTTAATTAACTATGTCATATTTTTGAGAGTTTTTATTCCCATAAAATATGAATAAATATAAATTAATAAATAAATCTCTCTAATCTTACTTTGGTTTTTCTTTAAAAGAAGGTGAACACCAGAATCGCTCCAGTGATATGGTAAACACTACCGTTAACCATCTAGTATTGATCACTGGTGGAACTATTGTTGAGAATTTTGAATTGCAGACTAAACGGTAACGGATACTTGATAATACTGCTTTGATACTCCCACAGCCAAACATCACAAAAGACTGATGTTAAACATGCAATCGGACACCCCGCCGCCTCCTTTTAGTGTCTCTTTAGATCCGATCTCTTGGGTGAAACACAGTCCAGCTAAAATACTGGAAACATCTCTTCTTCAACTTTGATATCTTAAGATAGTCTCATAACTTACAATTTGCAGCATGCTTTTATTGTCTGCTTTATTTTTTTAAGAGTTCGCTCAAGCACGCATCAAGAAAAAAAAATGAGCACGGACACTCCCTCTGTATTTCAGCCTGCTTCTGTTCCTCCTCCTCTCTCATTCACAAAAATTGTACACTGAGCCCTGTTTTTTTCCAAAAGGGGAAGGCTGTGGCTAAAGTTTATTAACTTCCTCTGAGCCAATGAGCTGACACCTGTTTCCAAGATTGTCCAATCAGACTATGTGAGAGGTTGGAGGTGGATGTTGCTTAGCAACTGCAGGTAGAATGGGATCACGTTGAAGTCACTGTCTTATCAGAGGGCCTCAAGAGACTTCACATGCATTGTTTTGTGATATAAATGGTTAAAAAACATGCACGAGTAAAGTGTATCATAAAGGCCCTAAAGTTTGACTTTGATAGGATTACAAACAAACATTGTTTTGCTTTTGTTGAGTTGATGATGAAATCCTTACATGGAGATTGTTGATAAAGTTATATCTAAAAGGGAAGTAGTGTGGGGGAACACTGTGATCACCAGATATTTTTCAGCTTTAGGTTTTAACGCATTTTCAAGGTCCTATTTTTTTTAAAAGCCACAATTTTAACATTGCCATGTATGAAGTTTTAAAAAGAACAAAAGGAGGAGATATGTGTTGTGGCCATGACCGCATGACAGACTTGAAAACGGAGAATCAGCAGAGAAAAAAGTATAGAGTTTTGGGTGGGCGTTCTCCAGAACTTAAAACCAGATTGCTCCTCGCTGTTTTGTGACAGGTGAGTGGCGTAACACAGGCTAACACGCCCCCGCCGCAGCATAAACAAACACGCGCAGTACCTCCTACGGTGCAACGTAGCCTCTCACCCCCGCCAGCCGGCTCGCATCACAGATGCCATGCTTTTGTACCCGACTTCAGCACCTCTGTACTCTCAGCATGTGAGAGAGAAAGTGGAGTTTGCCAGATAACACTTCAGAGTTGATGCAGCCATGATAACTTTCTGAACAATCCTGTGGTTGTGCGTATCACTACATCTGACCTGAAGTTATATTGCACAGATTTATGTGTGGGTGTGCAGTGTCATAATGCATCATATTGACTAAATGTGTGGCTTACTAGCAGATGAAAAAAAAACATTTGATGCAAGATTAATAGCAGTATTGAAGTTTGTGAAATGGTTTAGCATGGCTTGTCTTATTTGCATCCATTATCCTTTCCTATATTCCTTTATCTCTTATTGTAACATTATCTTTTAAACTAATCCTCAACTTCTAATCTTCTTTGATGTCATTTTTAACAGAAAAAGCAATCATTTAAAAGGCCTTATCAGAAGATACTGCATGTTGGGGTGAAGCAGTGGAGGGACAATGATCGGTTCGAGAGGAACACACTTTTAGAATTAAAAAGACAAATAGGCTGAATCTGAAAGCTGAGGGTGAGAGCAGAGACAGGGAGGAAAAAAGAAATAGCAGGATGATATAGTCGAATGCCTGAAAGGATGAAGATAATGAATAAGTGTGATTTGATTAGCAGGAACACCTGAGACTAACCCAGAAATAGATGCTGACTCAATGATGGCCTCAACAGGAGTTGCAGAAAATACCACTGATAGCCACAAGTCTTTAGAAAACAAGTAAGAAATGAGAAAAATAAAGATATTGATTCATTTATGATATAAAATAGCTTTAATTACATTTGTTTACTAGACGTGTTTACCACAGAACTGACTGATGTGGAAAACTCAAGTATCGTAAATACGTTAAAAGAGTGCATTAAGAATGCCACACACATAATGTTTATTTACAGTGAGCATTATTTTATGTGTGTGTGTGTGTGTGTTGTATATATGGTTTATGAGGACACAAATGTGTATAATAACGTGGGTATTACAATGCACTTCCTGTGTCCTCGTAAACCAAATGGCTTAAAAAACATACTAAACTGTGTTTTTTTTTTTTTTTATTCAAAAAATGCAGAGAGTTTTCTGTGATGGGTAGGTATAGGGGTAGGGGTAGTCCATAGGGGATATAATCTACAGTATAAAAACCATTACACCTATGGAATGTCCTCACTAAGATAGCAAAACAAACCTGTGTGTGTTAGGTGTAATACATTAATAAGTAATTAACTACTTTAATTTTTTTTTTCTCTTGAAAAAGTAAAAGAAGGGATTACTCTTAATTTTTCGGTAATTTAATTACAGTTACTTCTGATGTAATTGCATTAAATACTATATAGACTATATAACAATCTATATAAAACAAGAGGATTTAACATTAGAATTTAATGTGTTTTTAATGTAACCTTCTGCCTTTAAATACATTGGTCAGTTCAATAATAATTTATACAGTTTTCTATCATTTATTTAAAGCAGTTTCATGTCTATCTATTGTTCAACTGATCAAGGTTGCTATGGGATTTAGAAAGTAATTAGTAATAAGTAATGCAATACTTTTTAGAGAGAATAATTAGTACATTGATCTAATAACAGACATTTTTAGAGCAAAAAATGTCTGTAGAGAGAGATGTTCAATTACTATTATTTAATCATTTTAAAGTGTTAGTACTGCCTCAAAACAAAACTGAACGTATAGAGTATGCATTAGGTTAAAGGTCATCAAATTAAATGTTGGCTTTTGTCTGCATCTAGCTCCTGCAGGGAAGGATTGATTATTATGCAAACCACAAGCAGGTGTGCCTGTTACTATTCTCATGATGCATCATCTTTTAGAAACTAGGTGAGTAATTAAGAAATCAGTGCAAAAAAGACAATGGCTTTCTATATGAAGACAATCTGTGGCTGTATTGGAGAAGGTGGATGCCAACAGAGTGTAGCTTTAAGTGAAGTGTGAAGTGACATGTGGCCAAGTATGGTGACCCATACTCGGAATTTGTGCTCTGCATTTAACCCATCCAAGTGCACACACACAGCAGTGAACACACACACCGTGAACACACACCCGGAGCAGTGGGCAGCCATTGCTGCGGCGCCCGGGGAGCAGTTGGGGGTACGGTGCCTTGCTCAAGGGTCTCACCTCAGTCGTGGTATTGAGGGTGGGGAGAGCGCTGGACATTCACTCCCCTCACCGACAATCCCTGCCGGACCTGAGACTCGAACCCATGACCTTTGGGTTACAAGTCCGACTCTCTATCCATTAGGCCACGACTAATGAAGATTAATAACATTTTATTTTAAAAGAAATTTTTGAATTTATATTACTTTATATAACTTGACAAATATGAGCACTTTGTTGCAATCTCTTTGAAAGCTCCAGAGGAGACATTGTGAGAAGGAGACAAAATTGAGAAGATGAGAACTTAAAAATCTCTGTTTACTTTCTGTTTATTCACATTGCTCTCTAGCAATGATAACATTAAGATCTCATGTATGATTTTCCTTTCTCACTGAGATGAGGGGCATCTATTATCACGAAGTTTGTGACTTTCATACGAAGGATTATAAA
This sequence comes from Anabarilius grahami, assembly GCA_003731715.1. Classification (NCBI taxonomy): domain Eukaryota; kingdom Metazoa; phylum Chordata; class Actinopteri; order Cypriniformes; family Xenocyprididae; genus Anabarilius; species Anabarilius grahami. The sequence goes on along the minus strand of RJVU01061675.1, from coordinate 5,304,896 downwards.
ACAGGACTGTTTCAGCACACTAATTCCCAGCTTTCAGAGTGGAAAATATTCAAATAGATGGTATGGAAATCCTTGGATAAGCTAAGATTTGAAATGTAAAGCAGGGTACGTGGGAGATCGACCCGCTCCCTAATGCTCTCTGCAAGCTCCGCCACTCAGACGAATATCACAATTCCTGGAGCAGGGAGAGAATCCGCGGATCTGGCGCGTTTTCCGAAATCAGACCTAGTCAAATGGGACCACCGGTCCGACACTACCTAGCAGCACACCACAGCATTAAGGTAAGCCTGATGGGAATCAGCATTCTGATGCAATATTAGTTCCTTTAGATGTCCCACAGAAACACAACCTGACAGGAAAAAGATGTGCCGATAAGAAGGTCCAACCTGAAGTATTTAGGTGAGCAGTAATTACAGATGAAGAATAATGAGAATGTTCTTGTTTTGAGTGCTCAGCGCGTTGTTCGACTGTAACGAGCACAAACCTTGCAAACAAAATGTGTGTCGTTACATCAGAGGGCAGCAAGAGGCCAAGCGCAGAGTGAAAACAATGTTGCTTCCATTCAAATATATTCAAACCAAGCTACAGGAACACCACAATATCCCATCGCATGACAGCAGGTGATTGCATTTTGAGTATGGATCATGGGAAGGGCAAAGGCAGTGTGTGTAGTTATTGTTATATAAGGTGTTGATGCATCTAAGGTTGGCTTTGAATAATTATTTGAAGTAAACCACAGGCTGAAATGTGTGATGAAACAAAATGATGTATCATATTCTATGCCTATTTCTATTTTTACTTCCCTCCATACTCCTATGTACTCAATTTCCCTTCAAATGACATTGTTGTCGCTACTTTACCATTCATTGGGTCAATAAATAAGGTGACTGTATGGGCATTAGTGTTGATGAGTCAGTCCTTGACGACCTCACTCTTGTGAGAACACCTAAAGGCTTGCCTATTGCGTTGCCATGGCGTCCACATCAAACCATGGCTACAGCCTTATCCCGAGGGTGAAAATGTCCTGAAGTTTGACAGTGAAATGAAAAATGGCATGTAATGTGGACACTGGATTTGATTATTAGCGTGGAGATCCTCTTTGAGGATTTGATGTTTTGTTGTGGTGTTTGCACCTATAGGGGTCACTTGGTATCAGCCCTTTTTTTTGTGAACTTCAATTGACTGAGTCACAAAGGACCGGTGTTGATTAGGTAACTCCTGGCGTCAGAATCCAAGGGCAAATGTCCATCCCATCACGACAAGCTGACATTTGCGAAGGTTTGACGATAAACATTATCTGGAGGGAAGGAGGAACGTGTGAGAAAGCGAGGGAGCGTCTTGATGCAAACATTCTTATAGGCTTTATTTTGTCTCTCTCTCTGCTGCTTTCTCCTCCTTTACCAAATATAGCTGTAGAATAATGAAAACAATACCCAGTTTATATCTGCAAGTTAGTGAGACACCCACTCTCATTTGCAGCGAGAGCAAATGACCCTGGGGATGAGTCATAACATCACTTTAAGGCTGTTTTATTCTCTCCACACAAACACGGCGAAATCCAGCATGCGCCCAGGTTGCCTTACAAGATATAAGCGGCCAGAGAGCTCCGTTACCCCGCAGGGCCCCAAGCCTCAGAGTTCTTCCCCTCGATGCCCTTCCAAATCAAGCCTCTCTTTGAACATTTCCATTGAAAGACAGCATTTTACCCATGGGGAGTGAGATGAAGAGCTAATGAGAGACTTGCGCAGCTCTTCTAGCTGATTAGACCTGCCATACATGAAGCCTCCGACAGTGTGATGGTATGTTCACGTTGTAAATTAATTTTCAAAAATAGTTTTGTGATCATTCTTAATTTCAGTATTATATATTGGACCCCAACAATAAGATTTGTTTTGACCTAAAAATGCTTCTGAAGTACAGTGACATTCCATAATGATTTAAGTGGAAAAAATCTTGTCTATATCCAAACTGATGACTGTAAATACTGTATTTGTGTAATTGTTTAATTCATCGTGCCGCAGCATACTATATATACTTTGGTTAAATGCACATTATTTTATTCTATTTCAGATGACTGACATAAAATCATATTCATTGTATTGAAAACATCTTGAATCTGTCTGACCACTCCCTACTATACAGCCGCAGGCTTAAAACTAAAGTGTTAACAGTCTCTGTCTTATCAGACAGATATCAACTTTGCTTAGTTTAAAGGAAGAAAGGAACCAAAGGGAGGTACAGGGGGGCTGGCTGTAATCGGACCCTGTTTCCAGGAGTCTAAGAGGATTTCGATGCAGTAATATTATATGTCAGTCCGAGATAGAGGTAGACAAAGGTGCGCAGCCAAGCACCAAAGCAGAGCATGTCATCTAAATAGTGCCGGGCTTCTTTTTGCAGTTTATTACATCCAACTGCTTTGTGTTGGTTGAGTTTGGCTGGGAGGCGGCACAAAGGAGGCAGTTTGTTCACCCTCGACAAGCATGCTTTTATTTGCGGCAGCCTTTTGATGTATAGAAAGAAGCATTTGGAGTAGGATATCCCTAACAGATCAACAGGGAAGAAATCCCACTCTTTTAGTATTGTCTTTAACAATTCCCAGCCTTTCAGCAACTCCCGCCTTTATTCACTTTAATGGCCTTACTTTAGTCCATTAAGCGAACTGTCTATTATTATAGCGCTATGGGGAGGGCGGCATTTGTGTCTGTGTGCTTGATTGTATGCATGCCAAATGCGAAGGGAACGGACATTTTGAAAATTGCATACAGTGTAGCAGAAACAAGTGGCGTTATGCCAAGTGCACACGTTCACTCAGTGTCAAAACAGAATTACAGGCCCAATAACAACAATTAGTTTGCACCTGTTCCTTAAGATGAGGCTAAGATAACAAAGCTAGTCAAGGAAGTTATATGCCATTACCAAGATATCCAGTCTTAATGGTAAGTTGCAAATGATGATGCAACAAAACTGTCAGACAATTTGCATTATAATACATTGCAAATGATGTGTTGATGTGAATCTACTTGAACAAAAACAATAGTTTAGTGGTTAATGAATGTGACGAGGAAGCTCATGTCCTAAGTTTTGTTTTAAAAGGACCATTCACCAAAAAAGACATTTCCAACATAATTGACTGATAATCTCTCTCAAGATCTTTGAATCTGAACAGTTCGATTCATAAATGAACCATTCAGACCGGTTTTGTGAATCAAATAAAGTTATTCATTGCACAGAAAATCAGACAATTGTGTCTCTAATGAACTCTCATGAATGTGCCAAGGTGAAGCTATAAAACGAGTGTCAACATTTTTAGTGAATAACGGTTTGTCGAATTGTCTTTTTTTTATGATACTCTTCATTTTTAGAGTTTTGAATGTTCCCGTTTCAGTCTCCATTTCTTGTGCATAGAAAAGAGCAACCAGTGCATAATTTAAAATGTAAGCCATTTGGGTTTGAAGCATCAGCAGAATTGTAATTTTTGGTGAACTTTTCTTTAAAGGAATGGCAAATCATTATTTTTTTATAGGTGAGGTTATCAGTACAACAAAAGGGTAGTCATTTATTTTATTTGTCTCACACATCTTAATTAGAGAAACGAACTCTATTAAGAAACTTTTTACAACTGCCAATAGTACCACAAGGGACCAAATTCTGACAAAAATGGCCAACAAAAATGGCCACTGACTCACCGGATGAATAAAAACATAAACAGTGCAAGCGCATATGCTCTTGAGACTTGCATCTTTCATTTCTCAGACCTTATAAAAAGAACAATGGTCTTTGATATATTGGTACCTAATGATGTCAACAGATTAATTGTCTAATTTTTTGTTTGTCCTATTTTGTCCAATTAGCAAAGGGTTTTACCAATATAACTAAACAGCATTGCTTATGGCTGCATGAACATCGATATTAGATGTCCATGTACTCTGAGATGCAAATAGACAAAACCTCACTGTTGTTAGCCCTTACAAACCTCAACTATTGAAAAGCATGCAAATAACACTAGTCAAATAAACTGCAGGACCTATGGATGAGGGAACATAGGTTATAGTTTAAAAAAAAATTGCTTTAAATTGAGTGAAATAATGGATGGATAAAAATGTCTGCCAAATTCATAAATGTACTTAAACAATGATAAAAAATAAAAAATAAAGTATTTATTATAGTTTTTAAATAGTTATAGGCAACATATGAATTTGTTGTGATGTGTAAGTGCATTCTTGCTCATTAGGCAGTGCATTTAATCACTTTGTGCAAGTAAACTTTATTATGATGTTAATGCAGGCATCAACTTACATAACCTAGTAGCCTACATTAACTGTAATTATGTACAGTGTATGCAACTGAATATGTGTTCGTACTTGCGTTTTTGCATATTTGCATGTGCGCTTAGACATGTCTCTCTGAGTACATGAATGATGACGCCTAGATCTCTGACATTTTAAACATACGTTAATATAATTGCTGTGCACTTGTATTAATGCTATAGGTTGTCATTGTGTGCATCTGTGATACCATATGAATGGTAGATCAGAGCTTGTCAATAGCTCTGATAATAGCTTGTCTATTATAATGGCCACAGAGTGAGTTTATCTATTTAGGAAACAGATTGTAAAGGTAAAGAGCTCTACACGCTGCCCTGTAGTCTCTCAATTTACATCACTTTTGTGTGTGTGTGTGTGTATGAGTGTACAGTTTTATATTAGATTGTGGGGACCAAAAACCTGAGATCACCTATATTGTGGGGACCAGCCAGCAGTCTCCATGGGGGAAATGGATTAATAAACATACTAAATGATGGGGTTTTTTTAAATGTAAAAATTACGAAAGTTTTCTGTGATGGGTAGGTTTAGGGATAGGGTTAGGGTTTTTAGGGGATAGAATATACAGTTTGTACATTCTAAAAACCATCACGTCTATGGAGAGTCCCAACAAGGATAGTGAACCAGACGTGTGTGCATGTGTGTGTTTTCTTACAACTGCCTAGCAGCTTCACAGCCGACTGTTAGCCATGTCATGTTGATATGTAAATTGTGTTGATGTGCTACTAGCTGGAAACTGATGCCTGGTAGAGAAAATTAATAGTAGTAAAATGCTGATTTGATTGGTGACTGCTTTTCAGCAAGTATGGTCACCTTCTTTTTCATCTTAGAAAATATAGAATAGAATAGAACAGAATATGCCCATATCTGAAAGCGTGAATCTCAAAAGTTCATGAAGCATAATGATAAAAATGTTATCTAAAAAAAGATTGTGATGGATGTTTTATCATCTTTATGGTCATAAAGTCACCTTATGGTCCTCACAAGTTTGACATCATACGTTTTAACACTGTTTGATGACTAATTATAATATAAAGATCCACCTCCCCATGTGATTCAGTCATTGGCACTTCTTGATCACAAGCCACTAGATGCTTTACTATTTTAAATCATTATGATTATTGAGGTAGGATCTGCCATTGAAGAATTCCAGTGTGAGTATCAAATTCCAGATCTCAGCACTGGGAAACAGCATTTCTTTTCACATTTTCCTGCTTAGATTTTTAAGCAATGGGTTTAAAGCATAATCAGATTCACCTGGGATATGTAGAACTTTGTGAATCACAGGCATTCCAATTCTGCTGAAATATTCAGAAAAGTTTAGTGTGCAGATTTTTGGAGGCCTGCACATAAAGTGAAAATAAGATATAAGCAATAGTGAATGAACAATTTGAAAAAAGTTGAATGGGGTGTCAGGTTTACTGCACCATTCCATTTAAATGTTACCTCACACGTGATGTTGTGCAATTCTGCCCACATTTGTTCCATATCCCCCAATTAGTCAGAATACAAACCCATCTTGATGAATTTTCCCCTGTTTAAGTGAACAATGTGTATTTATGAACACTGAATATCAATATTATGCATTCTAAAGGTTGTCTGTGTCAGAGTTGAACAGTAGAGCATGGCACCAAAAAGCAGCTGTGAAAGAGTGAGGATGAGAGAGAAATTATGTGAAGAAACAACAGATCTTCCTTCAGCCCTGTACAGACGAGATGCATCCTTCCACCGACACGTGCACACACCCACTGCTGAGGGTTATTTTTACTGCCAGGTACTGTGTAAGTTGCGACATGCAAGCCCCATTACTGATATTTATGGAACACAAATTGAAACAGAGAAATGATACGGCATTCCCCACGGACCCATCCACTCTTAATAGTGGTCGGTAAATGGAGTGAAGAAGGGGGCTCAGAAATGCTGACAGTGCAATTCTTTTGGCTGCCATACACTTCAGTTCTCATAATGATTTTGGAGACTGAGCGAAGTCCAAATGTAATTAGGCATGACAAACAAGCGAGCTCAGGTGACCTGCATAAAGACAACATTGCGTTCAAATAAAACTAGCCAGAGAAATTAATTTACATAATGTGTCAGTACAGAGTTATAGGATAGACCTTTCTACCCTCTCCTCCCAAAGCTTCTTTTAATAAGGGACGTTTTGTGGTTTCTACAAAAATGCATTTCTCACTTCTGGTGATTCCCTAAAATGAGCACAGATTTTAGATCTCACATGCCACGCTGATATTTTCAATATTTCAGAATATATCGGAATATTTCTTTTCATTTTTCATTATTTGTAAAATTTACTAATTATTTCTATGCCATTTTTTTCAGTGCACTATTGTCTTCTGGCTTTTGTCACCTGAGCCCCAAAATGTCTAACTAAAATTATTTTACTGTCATAATATTAAAAAAGAAATTAAGAAACAACTGAAGAGAACACTTCTTAGGTTGAAGTAAAGCTAAGCTCATAATTTGGTCTCAAACTGTTCCCAACAGAATCTAAGATTGTGTGTGTGTGTGTTCTTGTTTATATTACATCGTGGGGACCAAATGGCCCCACGATGTAATAAAAACCTGAGTTCACCTACAAATGGATTAATAAACATACTAAATGATGTTTTTTTGAAAATGTAAAAATGCAGAATGTTTCCTGTGATGGTTAGGTTTAGGGATAGGGGTACTGTAGGGGATAGAATATACAGTTTGTACAGTATAAAAACCATTACACCTATGGAGAGTCCCCACTAAGATAGCAAAACAAACCTGTGTGTGTGTGTGTGTGTGTG
>RJVU01061675.1:5280837-5291212 GCA_003731715.1 Anabarilius grahami | reverse complement strand
ACGGAAGGTTTTTTATAGAACTTTCTGCAATGTACGTCATCGGATCAGTCCATAAATGGGGTTGTGTTATCTAGCTGAGAATCTCCCTCTCCGCCCCCCTCCCCTCCGCTCTCTGATCGCTGCAGAGTTAAGGGTGGGCGTCAATAACAAATCTGAGCTTGGTAGATTTCAATTCAGACATCACATAATGCTTTTGTGGCATTATATTTCTAGTTTAATCGGCGTTTATTTCGTCCTCGTTTGACTGACCGCCGCGGATGATCAGGGGATATTTATAAACTAAATATGAAAATTGTTTTGTTTACAGAGAGCGGCTTTCCTAATTAACTTTTATAGAGATGTACCGACTTATTGCGCCCTGCTTCACTCGCGGGAGGAATTTATTATAGGCCTACTGAATATGCAGAGTTCCTTTGGGAAATAAAAGCGTGTGCTCGTCACAATTGCGAAAAAGAAGAAGGTCCGTTTTTTTCCATTAACTCCCTGAAAAGATTCATTTTTGCGAACCACACTAGTCTCACAATTTAGCTAACCACAATAGTAACAACTATAAAAATAATAATCATCATTATCATATTAAGATTAATCACAATTTCTATATATAAGCAGGCTAATTTAGTACGTGGTGCCAAAATAATTTGAATGATACTTCCGATGGATATAGTGTAATTATTCTGTGTTTATGGGGCTATTTGGACAAGTCTAAATCATTATAATTAGCACATCCGATCGCAGGATTTCTGCGCAAGAAAACCAAGAGGCTTGAGGAATTGTGCGCGCGCTCAATACTAAGCAAGAGCGTGACTTGCGGTGCTCTAGCGCAAAGCGCTTATTCTGAACGAGGTCGTCTGGTATCTACACTTATGGTGTAGGCTAATTCTTCTATAATCCGCTTCTAAATGACGCTAGATGTGTATGTTTTTTTGTAATACTTTTGAAAATAAATTTGCCATTTAGGGTGTTGTGACCCCATTGTATTTGGTGTTTGTGTAAACAGGGTTGTTTGTGTCTGTCTGTGTGTGTGTGTATGGTATAGGCTATACAATATTTGAATTTTTGCATATCTGCATCCAAGTTTGCTTGATGGGGTCTGTATGATGTGCTTTGCTAGTTGTTTGCCCCCCACCTGTGTGCTTTCCTCACTGAAATAAAATGGAGTGGCACTTGCCTCTCTGTATGTGAATAACCACAGTGCAGCATTAGTGCTGGTGCCTGGCAACTAAGGCTCCGCCAAGGAATCCTCTAACTATTCGCCAACGTCAGTGCTTGGGTATGTATATGCAGGACCTCTCTAACATGTTTGCAGTTTGCCTCTGTGCATGTGGGTTAAGAATGGCATCCCGACTGTGTTTGTGTCTGAGCGTGACTTTGATATACTTGCTTTATACTATTTCTAAGGCCTCTAAAACAAGGGTGTTTTTTTAACATTTGAATGTTTAACATTTCATAGAGGTCATTTAGACACTTTCTCTGCTCCTGCTTTGAAGAACAGTGATTTTCATACTTCATGGACAGTTTATTTTTTTCATCTTCATTCTCATCTGTGCTATTTCTCAAAGTACACTTTGTTTATGGTGTTTTTTGCATTTGTAATTATATTAATATATCCATATTTTAAATGGATATCCAAACTATGAATCTAGTAACCACTAAATGTGTAGTACAATAGTGCATTACAAGAACTGTCTACCTAATTATGTAAATATACTCACCCTTGACACATAAGGGTTTGTTGGGCAAGCAAAAGGCTAGATTACCAGAGGAGTGTCAGAGTGCAGCAGAGGGCTTATACCCCACGGATACATTACCAGTGTAGCTGTATGCTGCAGGGGATAGATTACAGTTACGTGGATTGTATAGCTCATTGAGTCGATGTGCTAAAGTGGATATCTAAGTGTGTAGTCCTATAATGTAGCTGCTATAAGTCAAGACTTTGAGATCTTTATCTTACACGGCTGGCCGCTGTGGACCACCTTCAGCCCTTTATTGATAACAGGGACCTGTTGCAGCTTGCTGTTGGAGAGATGAGCACTGCGCAATTCTTCAGTGTACAGATTGGGTCTGGGATGAGAGACAGTGATGTGAGTCACACAAAGCACTGCCCAGACCCCTTTCCCTAAAGACAGTGAGCCGAAGAAACAGAGACAGGCACCCAGGAATGGGCAAACTCAAGTTCCAAAAAGTGACTCACTCATTTCAATGCAATGACAAAATGGAAAGATGGGACCCACTTGAACAAGTGTACATACTGAAAATGTACACTCCACATTACAGTCTAAACAATACTAAATCAGTGACGTGGGTTGAGTTTTATAAGATATACTCTGGAATATTTACATGTTTTTCACATTCGTCATTCATATTTTTGTTGACACCTGGCTAGTGTGTGAAATGTTTGTGAACACTTGGTTACACTCTTAAAGGGATAGTTCCCCCCAAAATTACAATTCTGTCATCATTTACTCACTCTCAATTTGTTCAAAACCTGTACAAGTTTCATTCTTTTGATGAACACAAAAGAAGATATTTTGAAGAATGTTGGTAACAGTTGACAGTAGCCGTTGACTTCCATAGTATGTTTTGCCTACTATGGAAGTCAATGGCTACCATCAACTCTCAGGTTACCAGAATTCTTCAAAATATCTTCTTTTGTGTTCAACAGAAGAAAGAAACTCATACAGGTTTGGAACAACTTGAGTAAATGATAACAAAATGTTCATTTTTGGGTGCTATACCTTTAAAAAATAAAGATTCCAAAAGGAGGTTTTCGCAGCAACACCATAGAAGAACAGTTTTGGGTTCCTCAAAGAACCTTTTAGTAAACAGATCTTAAAAGAACCATTTTTTCTTGGTGCGAAGAACATTTTATATAATCTAAAGAACCCTTTTCCACTATAAAGAACCTTTTGTGCACTGAAAAGATTCCATGTATGTTAAAGGCTCTTCATGGAACCATTGATGTAAAGAACCTTTATTTTTAAGAGTGTATTTCAGATTGAAATCTGGTGCCATGCTGACAAACATTTTGTGATTTACTTTTGTTTTTCATTGCAGTGCCGACAGTCAAAATGGACATTGTTCACTTTCCTGTGCTCTGTGTCAGTACTGTGATGTGTTTGATGAATGCTATAAACTAACTTTATTGTTCTGTCACACTAAGATCTGGTCTAGTTTTCTCATCCTCTAGTTTTCTAGCAGTGGCTCAAAGCTCTTTTTTTCTCATAGTGAAATATGAAGAAGCCATGACCTCTGTTTTTACAGCTAGTATTGACACTCTAAATGTTTTATCTTGCCCTGAAATAGCGGAAACTATTCCACCATTTCAGGTTTGTACAAGACACAGATCACCTCTAACCTTTTCAAAACGATGCTTCATTAAGTGTCACAATGCGACTTCAAAATAATATTTTGCCAATATGTGGAAGCCCTATTCTGGTGGTTCCAGGATGGAATATGCTACGATGGGTCAAGACAGCACACAAGACAACAGAGGGAAAGATATTGAGAAAGCTGAGGTGACGTCATTAGCGACCCGACCTATTGGATAGAGACACGGCCATCGCTTCTGACGCCGCTCCGACTCTCTCAACATTCAACACTTTGAACACGTCGATCCTGATGGTCAAGTTTCAACCAACATTTCAGCTATAATGTCCACACTGTGTGTTTTGTCATCATTTTTACGGATCCTAAAGTTTCCACAAAGTTGCAGCGAATGAAAGCCAAGGTCTTCCTACAGTTCATCTCTTGCTGTATTCTCATTAGTTCATATGTCCACTTTGTGGTTATCTTAGTTCTTTCTGTGGTGATGGTGTCAACTTTGTGCTGTATGTGCAGTTCTGAATGAGATCCATGTTGTTTTTGTGCTCCTAATGAGAAGCAGAGTGATTTATTTATGGATTACCTAGCTGGAACAGCCCTAATGCGCAGTGTGAGAGTGTACATGAGTGTGTGTGTGTGTGTGTGTGTGTGTGTGCGTTTTACCTCTCTTGGAGTCATGTCGCTCAGTAATTGCTGATGCAACTCTTTGTCATCCAGGGTTTGCCCTCTCCTCCTGTGAACCTATGGGATGAGTTATATTCATCTTGGCTTGTCCCTATAGGAGAGAGAAAAGAGCTGTAAGCACGAATGTGTCAAAAAGAGTGAAGGTGAACGTACATTTGTGAAAGTTTAGTATAAACATGTTTTCCATGTTTTAGTAAAACATGGAAGATGAGAAGGAGAGATAGAAATAGAAAGATGGAGATGGAAAGAAATAAAGAAAGAGGGAGTTTGTGTGTATGTGTGTGAGAGGAGGCAGGTGTTAGCATCCACTCTCATGCTGGGAACAGCTAGGTTTGAAACCGCTCCACCTCATTACCTTATGCAGAGAAAAATCATCATCACTATACACAAAACTCATCAATATAAATCTTGCGTTGGACGAGATCCAAAAGCACTTGGAGCTCAAAGTCTTGATGAAAGTATGGGGCTAACGATGCGGTATAGCATGGGGTAAAAGAACAAAGAATGTTTTCCCTAAACTCCTCCTGGAAGGTCATGTTAAATACTACATAGAATAAATGACACAGTTGCAGTTGAAACGCAAAATTATATCACCCTCCTATTAGTTAGAACATCTTTGACCATTTACCTTACAAATATCAAACAAACCACTCCCATTATTGGAGGAATATAACTGACACTGGAAGAACAATGAATAGTTTTAAAAGCAACGAACCAACATCTGGCACATAAGCTCCTTTGGCAGACAGAGGGGCTCAAACTGACAATAGTTTAAAATATCACATACAGAGATAGCCAGGGAATAATAGATCCTTGATGTGGTGGGGACAAGGAGTGAGCTCTTTGAAGCTACCTTTGTGGAGTCACAATTGCAAATATCAATTTCAGCAGATGATCTATAGTCTTGTCACAAAAAGGTGTTTCATATTTACCTAACAGCTGTCCATTAGGAAGCTGTTGCACAGCATTTGGTGCCAGCACAGCCAATGAATTTAAAGTGCAATGAACTGAGGAGATTTAGATGGCAAACGCAATAACTTAAAACCATATATTATCTTTTAAATCGAGAATGGCAGATGTAATAACTTAAAACCATAAATTATTATTTGACCAGATGTATAAATTAAGCTAAACTGATTTCAGGTGTTCACGTGTAGATAATGTCTTATGTCTAGATAGCCTACAACTAGTCAACGAAAATGAAACAAAACGTGATTCACTTTGTATAGGCATACAAAGGAATCATATTTTATATATACCTTATATATACACCTATAAAAATTTTATATTTTTCCCTTCGAAGAGGAGGGAAAAATATCAAAACCCCACATGACTCGATGGTTATCAGTTGAAGGAGCACTTAAGAGAAGAAAGACGACGGATATATAAAAAAACCACACACATTCAGACTCAGTATGTTCAGGAATTAGAAGGGTTTCTTTCAGACGTTGGTCTTTGGCTCCCGGTAAACGCCACAATAACATACTTTCCGGTAATTCGTTAGGCATAAGTGTCTCACTCGGTTGGCGTTCGGTCGCCCTCGCGCTGGAGTCACATGTTGCAACGTCACGGGCACGGCAGTAGTTAGTTACTGTAGTCGCGAGGAATGAAGCCGTCATTTCAAACTGGAGAGCTCTCTCAATGCGCACTACACCGCGAGCGCTCACCATGCCATCCAACTGCTTCAACCCAACTCCAACGGATCCGCTCAGTCATGGGAGTCCATTACCTCAACCATGCAATTTCCACTATCAATAATTTAATCTATTTGCTCAAAAGCTGAAGAGACTACTTGCAGCTGCTGCTTGGCGAAGAGCGGGCGAATATCGCAAAATAGTTACGCGGAGGGCTTATCCAAAACATCCCAGATGACACTGTCCTGCTGAATGGTCTCCTTTACGACTGGACAGTAAAGGTAGGTTTTTGTGCGAAATAGAGTGATTACTGCAGGTTTTGTACTGACTGCGTCTGAAATGAGAAAAGGAGTTAGGAAAAAGTAATCAAGTGAAGGATCATGCAGCGGCAACATGAAACGCTATCCTCGCGTTCATTAATAAGATACGGCGTTATTATGTTGATTGAATTTCTGAGAGGGGTCAGAAGAACCAAAAAGTTGTTTTTGTTTATTATCCAGGGCTAATAGCTGTGTATCCTAGTAGCTGTTATCTGTTCAGCTTTTTAATAGTTAGTTTGATTACATTTGCTGCAATAATGGACGTGGATTGTTTTACTTTTATATTTTTTACGCATTAATGCTGGCGCATTAAAGGTAGCCTGTATTATATTTAGTCATAAGGACAGATTGTTTATACAGTTTATGCGAAAACTAAGTTATGTATGATAACGTTCAGAGAATAAATGCGTTTCGTGAACTCAATGAGACTTGAAGAACATGAAACTTGAGATCATCGTTTAGGTTTACCGTGTAGAGTCTAGCCTTCCCCTGGAACAGATAAACTCCCAGAGAGAACATCAGGTTTTTTTAATTAAAAACCAACAAATAAATTATAGTTATGGGCTGCTTTTGGATGCAAAGTGCGCAAAACTGCTTATACAAACTCACACTGCTAGTTGATTTCGAAACATGTTTTTCCAAATCCTAATTGACTTGTGTTGTAATTTATGATGCGGATATACACACAAGATTCTGTTTGTAATTTGTTTGAGATAAAAAGCATATAGACGATGTAGACTGTAGTAAAGAAAACAGGCCCATTTCTTCTTATAGCTCTCAGGTGGCCTATTATTAATCTGCTTTCTCTTTGTGTGAGCGTATGTTTATGTGACAAAAAGAGAAAGAGATGTTTCTCATGGTCTATGGTTTTCTGCTTGCCTTCACTTCAAATGAGCTTTGTGTAGACGAATGCGCCATCTAGTGCAAAAGTGTTGTAAAGCCTATTAACGAGTAAAGGATGGATTGTGCGGATGCCGCTGTTTTAAGTAAGAGAATCCTCTCTCTGACACCATTTTTCTAGTTTACAAACTGTAATGTGACATAAAGTTTATACTTCCAGCACCAGCGCGGCGTGAGATTTTTTTTTTTAAATTTATTATTATTGGTTGGTACCTGCAGGATGTTTTCAATTCCTTTGAAAGTTCCGGGAAAAAACTCAATCTCTACTAACATATAGAGTGGCAAATCTTAGATGATATTTCCCTCGCGGATCCTGTTCGCCAATGCGTTGCCCTTTCTCTTGTTACGAGAAAAGACGAAACTTATACATAAATTATTACAGCCCTAATGTTTAATTTGTCTTTGTCTGCTGCCTTTCAGTATTAGAGCCACATTTACAATCGTGAACAATTGAGCGAATTTGGGCTTTCAGTGGGGTCGTCTATTTTAGAGGACTTTTAAAGGAATTTCAAACTGTTCTCTTTATAGCAAATGGCTTAATGATACTTTTATGGGTGTAATCTGTTAGCTAATCGTCAATTAAGACTTTTTAAACAAAACATTATTATGATATATCTGTGAATAGGTAAATCTACAGGCTAAGAAAGTGAAAAATAGTGACTGACTTTTTGACTAACCGCCCGAAACTAATCGTAGGCTACTGCGCGTGCGCAACTTTCTGTCGTTATGGTTCTGTTTCTGTTCGTTATCGTATTTGACAACCGCTGAAAATTTGCGTTCTAGCTAACTTTCAATCTAAATTTTAAACATTGTTGATACCTAAATATTCTTGTAGTGGAAAAATAACTTTTACCAACTCCTTAAACCAACACCAACTCAACCTCTTTGAAAAACCTTGCATTTAAAGACATAGATTTCACCACAGATGAATTGACAGTGTTATTTTGCAGTTGACCCTTGTTGTGTTACCACTAATGCCAGATTGTAACTATTATGGATTCCACATTTTAACGTGTTCTCAAAGTCAGAATTATAATTAGCAGCTGCGACACCTGTGTGAGCTTAGGTGATGCACGCTACAGTGCTCTTGTCATTGAACAAGTACACTAAAGCAATCTAAAATCTTTTCTTATGCTACAAGCTTTTTACCCCAACCTTTGTTGTTCTTTTCAAATATTTAATCATGCATTGTTAAGTATCTTGCCTTAAGGAGTGAATGCTTTTTTCATTTTCCTTTAGAGTGCTAAGACTAACAGAAAGTGTCTGTTACCACAATACTTTTAAGTTGAAAGATCCTTATATATCTGTCATGAGTGCTTTTCTTTCCCAATCCCTCTATGGCATGGAGATTTAAGCAAATACAGTTGTGGGGGAATCAGGATCATGTAGACCAATCTATCCTGTCCTACCTGCCCCTCTCCAAACAATTGAGCAGGTGCATGTCGTCTTTTTGCCAAAACTATAGAGCTGCCACTCATGCCCAATTAAAGTACAGTCAGTGAAAGGTGTTTGAACGTGCTCCTATAAGCCCCGACCATAAGGATCAAATACAGCTGTGTGGATGAAGTATTTCATCAAGCTTTCTGTACCTTACTTTGTAGAAAGAGAGCTTGAAAGATCTCTGCAGGCTGGAGGGTTTCTCGTGTGAGAGCTTTGATTGATGGAAACCTTGTTTGTAGTATTTTCAATGCCTCATAATGAGTCTGGCTTTAAAGGTCTAACAAATCAGACACAAAAAGCATGAATTAGCAGCTTTGTTTACATGACAGTCTAACGATTTATCTCAGCATCAACCATGAAAGTCATCTCCTTCATTTTAGACATTTAAACATACCTGAAACCGTGACTATTTGTGATGGCTACTACCACATTACCACTCACTTTCTGTGACCCATCAAAAACACCTGTGCTCTCTTTGTACACAAACACACATCATGTTTGCACACAGTACGATGAAAGGATATTACATTATCATACGCAGTTCAAACAAGCGCATATTAAAGCAGAATAAACATGACTGTCAAGGTAATCTTGTCTTCCCTCGCTGCTTTGAATGAGACAGAAGGTCTCAGTTATTGCCAACTCAGTCCCAGAGCAATAAAGTGATTCATCATCTAGATTACGTTTTAACAGGAAGTTGATTGAGAGTATAATCCATATTGATTCTGTTGATGGAAACAGGAAATAGCAGAGTTAGAAATAAAACTGTGTGTTGTTCCTGGTGAGAAGGGACCCCAGAGGAAAATGGAAAGCAATTGCGAGCTGATGAGTGGCTCTGCCCCCTAGCGCCACTCCTTCTAGCCCCACCGCCCTTTTCCTCTCATCCCCCTCTGAGACCAGAGAGAGACGTCATCAGGGTTGTTGTGCTCCTGCCACACGACTACACACCGGTGCTCTAGTCTAATTAGGAGGGAAAGGTACAATTTAGTCAGCTTTTCGAAGTTCAGTAGTCAACAATAACTGCCCTTCGCGCTTTTACGTGCTACTGCAAGCCAAGTAGCTCTGTAATATATTTAAGGTTATGTATTGCCAGTAGGATTTGGATGAGAGATGCCATTGGTACTCCACCTGCTGTCAAGTAGGGCAACAGAAGGGATTTGGGTGTCAGCATGACTGATGCTGGTATTTCATTCAGAAGCCTCTGCAATATATATAAATACTTCGCTCATTAGGGAGACGACAGATGTTTGCTAATTGGGATCATCCTGAAACTGGGGCGGTTACTGGGCTATGCTTCTCTGTTTGTGCATAAACCCACATTAAGGTTGTCTTGAGAGTAGGAACGCTGACAATAATCCATCCGTCCTCACAGGCGCGCCACATCTGGAGGAATGAAATAAGACAGAATCATTGAAAAATCCTCAGGCAGGCACTTTAAATTCCTCGCTATATTCAGCAGAGGTAATTGCTGACAATGTAAGAAGCTTTTTCCATTACGGGGAAAGCTGACAGACTGAAGTATCTTTTCATGCCTGCAGAAGCAGCTTGTACACACATTTTGCGCGCTGCCTGATTTGATTAAGATTGATCTGTCCTCTACAGCTGTATCCTCGGCTCTGGGTTTTTCCATGCTTGTTTTTGACCATTTGAGAGGAGAGATTAAACATGCTCCCATCTCATCTCCCTAGCTAAATACACACACACACGTTGACGCACACACGCTCACACACACACCCCTCGTGGACTGCAACGTCACTGAGCGAGGGGACTTTGAGCTCATTAAGTAGAGGGCTGTGATATTCTGAATCGAGACTGTGGGACTCCCAACCGGCCTATTTATAGAAAGCACATCTCCATGGCAGTCATCGCTGCGCTAGCAAATCGCAGCCGTGGCCCCAGACACCAATTAAGAATGAAACAAATGCCTTTTAGACAGGGCGTGTCCCTCCTTCTCTCCTGCTGGCCCGTACTGCCTTCTGCTCTGTGAGCGGATCCTCCCTCTGTCTCTTCCTGAGGCTGCGTGGGGCATCGGGAGGACAGCTCGCAGAGAACTGGCGAAGCCTTGCTGCGGTGCTG
>RJVU01061675.1:5268015-5280778 GCA_003731715.1 Anabarilius grahami | reverse complement strand
TTAGAAAAGTGCGAGTAATGGGTATCTTTTTGTTGTTGTGTATGCATGTTCCCCTGTCTGTTCGTATGTGCCGGGATGCCATTGGATGCAATGAATCGCAGTGACTCATAGAGGGACTTCAGAGAGGTAAGAGAAAGCTGCAGAGGGGTTCGCGGAGAGGAAAGGAGAGAGAGGAGGAATCAAATAGGTTCATGGTTTCCTAGAATTGTCATTTATTTGCATTGATTTTGTAGTCAGGAAAAATTCCATTGACTAAAACATGGCAGTTTGTGTATGAGTGAGTGAATGAATGACTGGCATCTTTCTCAGTTCTCCCTGCATTTCTCCTTCTCTCTGGCTCTTTATCAATGTTAAGTCTCTCTCTGCTTTCTTACATTGTATCTTTCCTTATCTCTCTCTGTTCCTTCATCTCTCTGTTTCAGGTTTTACCTCTCTTAGTGGGAAAGATAATCATCTCTTTGGCATCGTAGTGTGTGGGCTTGTTCTTCCAAATTACTCAGTTAATTCCAGAGAAGTTGTTATACATTTAAGCAGTATGTAAAGTTCATCCTTGAATATAATAAAAAAAATGATAATAATAAGACAATTATATTACTTAAATAATAAGAAGAATATATAATTTTAATAATATCAAATTTTAAAATAAAATTATTTCAGTATTGGATTACTCATGCAAACTTTGATGATAGACAATGTCCTATCTTTTTTTTTTTGGTGGGCATTGACTTGTCACCTATATCTGCTCCGTCTGATACTCACACAAGCAGTTCACACACGTCTAAGGGAAGAGTAGAGGAGGCAGGGGAGCAGGAGAGAGAGGAGGAGGAAGGGAAGGGGAAGAGAGAGACGGAGGAGAGTGGGAGCAGTTCTCTGGTGTCTGCCTAATGATACTCCAGGGTCTCTGAATTTAGCCTGCTGCATTTGCTGTTGGGGGAAAGGGGGGCAAAAATGTGCAGGTGTGTGTGCAGGGACGGAGAAAGCGTGCAGTGTTAGTTGCGTTCCCATGGGCCAGTAACTAAAAATGAAACAAAGAAATAACAAGTTGGCATGTTGTGTTTGTTGTACTGCGTTACAGAAATGATTTCATTGGCCACAGTAACCACACAATACTATTAATCTTTCTTTGATTACAGTTTCACGTAATGTTATTTGCAGTATTCTGAATGAAAACGGTTGCTTTACGTTGTGTTTTCTCTTCCTCCCTCCCCTTTTTCACTCCCCCCATCCCTCTTGTTTTTCCCCTTTTGCTGTCTCCAGTTCCAACAGGTTAGAAGAGTGATGACCATCCTGTTCGTTACTATGGTTATTTCATACTTCAGTTGCATGAGAGCTGCGCCCATGAGAGAGATCCCGGGCGTGCAGGGGGGCCACCGGGCCGAGGGCTACCTGGGCGCCGCTGCCGCCGTCGCCGCCGCTGCTGCCACCTCAGGCAGCCGAGGCCACGGGACTCCACAGAGTGGGGGCGGGCTGCCCTCGCTCACGGACACTTTCGAGCAGGTGATTGAGGAGTTGCTTGAGGTGGAAGGGGAGGCGACGCAGCAACTGGGGCCCGGGGCCGACCAGGGCCAAGGAGGGGGCGGTCCCGCAGCCGTGGCAGACTCGAAGGACGTTGACCTGTACGCCTCGCGGGTGATGATCAGCAACCAAGTGCCTTTGGAGCCGCCGTTACTCTTTCTCTTGGAGGAATACAAAAACTACCTGGACGCCGCCAACATGTCGATGCGCGTGCGGCGGCACTCGGACCCCGCGCGCCGAGGGGAGCTCAGCGTTTGTGACAGTATTAGCCAGTGGGTGACGGCTGTGGACAAAAAGACGGCCATAGACATGTCGGGCCAGACGGTCACCGTCCTGGAGAAGGTCCCTGTGACTAACGGTCAGCTGAAGCAATACTTTTACGAGACCAAATGCAACCCCTTGGGGTACACAAAGGAGGGCTGTCGAGGAATAGACAAGCGGCACTATAACTCGCAATGCCGGACAACCCAGTCTTACGTGCGAGCCCTTACCATGGATAGCAAAAGGAAGATCGGCTGGCGGTTTATACGGATAGACACTTCGTGTGTATGCACATTGACCATTAAAAGGGGCAGATAGTGTACACAATGTATAGATTTTATTGAGAGTTCTAAAAAAGAGAGAGAAAAGAGAAAATATCTATTTGTATATATACATAACAGGGTAAATTATTCCGTCAGATGAAAATTTTATGGACTGCATGTAAAAAAGATGAAGTTTATACAGTAAAAGTGATACTACAGTCTATTTATTGAACATATTCATGACCTTGTAAACAATTAAAAAAAGATCTAATCAGTCATTTGCGCCCAGTTCAAATTACTATATCACATTCCTCAAGACATTGTGTTTTTTACGTTGCCAAGATTTTGAGAGATGAGGAGAGGAGGGGGTGAGGAAGAATTACATTCAAAAAAAAAAAAAAAAACGAAAAGAAAAAAAAAACCTTGCATGCTGCTTCAATTGTGAATTCAGAAACTGTCCACTTTGGGAAAACAAGGAAAAGATTTCCGACCAAAACATTCCGTTTACATTCTCAACCGTAACAGGATTTCCTCCTCTCAGTACTCTGTCTGTTTACTATCCTCAACTTCTCAAGGTAATGTTGGAAATACATACTATGTCAAGGTGCTGTTGTCAAAGCTTTGCTGTTTATTTTTTTATCCCCACAAGATGAAAAAATATATATAAAATATATATAAAATTTATTCATTGACATGTGTTCTGGATTAATATAATTCATTTTGTATGTTGTGAAGTTGTTTGCAATATTAAATTGAAATATTTGAAGAAATAAAATTACTATAGGCAACTGAAAAACAAAAGCAATGTCAATAAAGTTTGAGCTCTCCCTTTGGCACAAGTTTGGAGAGAACATCTTCTCTCGCAACGAACATACATTGGATCATACATTCAAATGATTTCAGAAGGGATAAAGATTTAAGTATATATCTCCCATACTCTCATCATATATATCAGTATAATCGAGTGGATGAAATGCTAGTTTGAAATTTCAGCATTGAAATGCAAATGCAGATAAACACACCTATGTAATGTAGTTTTGACTCTCTTCCACGGAAGAACAAACAGTCCAGAGAGTTCTCAGGTAAGACTTATTCTAAACTTGGCATGTAAATTCTATAGAAACCAGTCCCTCATGTAATGTTGTCCAGTCAGAGAGTACAGGCCTTCATCGCTAGCACTAAGAGATTAGGATTTTCTTTTGTCTGAAAGATAGATCAATGGAGTCAACACTCCAATGCACTCTACGTGATATCTGATACACCTGAACACAGACACAAACCTGCTTTCCTTCAAAGGCTGTTATCAGACAACTGAACAGAAACTGTCTGACACTGATACACTGCCACAGATATGGGAGAACAGGAAGTTTCATCTGTTTATGGTAAGTATCTCTGCATCAGTGGACAGGGCAATAAAGAAATTATGCTCTCTTTTTCAGCATTCTTTCTCAGCAAACACAAACCATTTTCAGATCTCCCTCAGTCAAATCCAAAACCATCTGTGTATTGATTCAACAAAGGATTATGGTATAGAAATAAATAATAGCTCTCAATATTGCATTATTACAACAAAAAAAAAAAATTGGAGGGGGTATATTATATATATTAATATATAGTACATATATACTATATATACATAGTATGATGATATATATATATATATATATAAAGTATGAGCGCTTTTACTGCAAATGCAACCATATACAGCAATGGTGAATGGACTAGTAAAAGAAAATAGACAATACAACATTATCCTGGTGCATTTTACCCAAGAAACAACTTGCATGAGTTATTTTTATTCATGAGTTAGGTTCAGATTTTCCCCAGTTCAAAGTAGTCCTTGGTAAGACCCAGCAGGGCCCTGTCCCATTTGCTACAGAAGTAGGCCACTCTATTCTTTTTTTCCCTTTCTACAATACCAGCAACTAAGCTCCTAGAATCACTGTTTTAACAAGCCAGTGGAGTTTGTTTTGTGTCTTTGATAAAATACAAGAATATGGAAGGAGGAAAAAAAAAACTAACAGAGTATCTTATGAAAAATCATAAAAAATAATTTCAGAATTAAGTAAATTAATTAATAACGGTTAAAATTTTCTTTTGAGTGTGTTTGGTTATAAAAGTGGGTTCTCGGGATTGTATATTTCAAAGCACATATATGTAGATTAATCTTCTTTGAATAGTGTTCTTTAAAGCTGCAGTCCGTAACTTTATTTGGTTAAAAATGATCCAAAATCAGTTTTTGAGCAAGTACATAACCAGCCAGTGTTCAAAACTATCTCCTTACTTTAGCAACGGTAAGCTTGTGATAATGTTTTATAATAAAATAAAATCGACACTGGTGTGTTTCCGTGGGAAAATCGAGCATGCAGCCGTTCGTCTTTGTGTCATTACGTCACTTCTGTAAACAGAAAGAAGGAGTCCAAGCTATTGCCTATATAGTGAGGACGCTGCAGGTAGCGGATCATTTATAACCTTTTCTCACAGCAGCTGGAATAATTAAACTTATCATTTTGATGGCATATTGTAATCCAAATGACAATCATCAGTGACAACTGGAAATTCACCCATAGTCAAAAGCAAAAGACTTCAGAGTGGCTACAGAAATTGAAATCTACATGTAACGCTAACACACACTAAATATACATAGTCACGTAATGCTGATGTTGTTAACATTAACAATTTGAGAACAAAGTATAACAATAACAATAATTTGCACGATTTGACATGATTCAAGCTAAGCGATCGTTAGATTGAATCACTATTTATTGTATTGCCTTTTTTCTCAGTTGTTTAGAACAAAAGTGGCAGACATGTTACTTACTTGTTCAGATGACATTTTCTGGTGAAAATTCTTATTTTGGTCATACTTCCAACACGTAGAATCTGTGATTTCAAAGCACAGTATCCACACAGATGTGGTGACTGACAGCAAACATTAGATTCATCTGCGCTGAGGAGCCATGCCAATACACAACCCACATAAAGATGATAATTCTGCAAATAACTGCAATTGCAGGTTTCAAACAGAGATGGCGACAAAGAGGCAAAACTTACGGACTGCAGCTTTAATAAAAATGTTTCTTTTTAAATAAATACAAATTAAATGTTTTCTCTTATTTATCTGTACATTTGTTACATATAATAAACTATGAAACCCGATGGTTTTAATATATAAAGCAAATTACCCTGTTCCTAGATTCTGATTGGTTAATAAATCATTCCAGACATCATGACACAAAACAGCTGTTGGCCATAAAAAAAATATATAGTAGATCATCATTTTGCTGTATGGCACTGTTCTGGGGCCGGTTGCATAAACTGCTAAGACCAGTCTTGCAAATTAAGACTTCTTTAAGACTGTTCATAACTGTTTTAAGTCAGTTACATACAAACAGAGATTTGATACTAAAAAGTACTGATTGCCCCTTGACTAACCGCAAGTTGGTCATACTAGTCTTAAAGGGGTCCTTGATTGTTATTTAACTTTTTAGACTTTAGTTAGTGTGTAATGTTGCTGTTTGAGCATAAACATCTACAAAGTGATGACACTCAAAGTTCAAAGCAAAGGGAGATATTTTCTTTTACAGAAATCGCTTTTTAAGAACAAACGGCTGGTAGGGACTACATCGAGCTTCTTCCTGGGTTGGTGACATCACAAACCTTAAAATTTACATAAACCCTGCACCCAAAAACACGCAACAAAGGGGGAAGAAGAAGAGTTGTAGTAGAGTGTTGTTACCATGCCGTCATTTTACGCCGGACTGCTTCACAAATGAGGGTCAATTCAATGATGAGTTGAATCAACTCCACAGCCTGAATTGATCCTCATTTCTGAAGCAGTCCGGCTTTACAATAAATGTATCCACGAACCATTCAGAAACGTCCAGTTGCCCTTGAAAAGTTGTAGCTTCTTCCTGAGTCTCCATCAGTGTCCGACTCCTTTTGAACAATGTAAGGCTGATGAACACGTTACTGACAATCGTCATTTTGGCTGCGTGAGATTCTCCAGCTTTGTTGTTGAGCAACTGAAGCACGAGCTGTTAAAGCTCCGCCCTCTTTTGGAAAGCAGGCCTGGAGTTGCAGCTCATTTGCATTTAAAGGAACAAACACAAAAATGCAGTGTTTTTGTTCAAACTCAAACAAAATTTGACAAACTATAATAAATGATCTGTGGGGTATTTTGAGCTGAAACTTCACAGACACATTCTGGGGACACCAGAGACTTATATTACATCTTGTGAAAAGCTGGGCATAATATAGGTCTCCTTTAACAATAATGGCTATGTTTATGCAACTGGGCAATCAGTCTTACTTTTCGGTATCAAATTAAACCAATCTACGTTTTAATGTAACTGACTTTAAAAAGTTATGAACAGTCTTAAAAAAAAAAGAAGAAGAAAAAAAAAGACTAGTCTTGAATTTGCTTAATAAAACAGTATTTGCATGAAAATTTGTGTTAATATAGTAACAGTAATAACTTAAATAGACTTAACCAAGCCCGATGCCATCACTGCTAAAACTATCGCTGCAACTCAACTGTATATAGAAGGTCGTACCAAACAGTATCCTGCTGTAATAATATTCTTTATTACTTAAATATATTATATATTTCTAATATATAATATAAGCATTATTTTCTTTGGGCTGCTCATAATCAGTTTTTTTTGTGTGGTATGCAAAGAGTCTGCACAGAAGCAGCGCAGGAATGATGCTCTTGACTCGTCCTCTAATCTCTTTGCATTAGCCACAGCGCTTAAACTGAGCAGCTAGCTAACAGCAACAAACACAGCAGCCGAGACGTAAGTCTGGAGCTTTCGTCAAACGCAAACTCAATAACCAGGGCTAAAATGGCCTCTTTAGGAGAACCTGTGCGTCTGGAAAGAGGTAAGCCGCTCACTGAAACACTTTCTGTTGAATGTAATGCTTAGGAGGTTGTGTAAATCACGCTTTTTGCTCTAAACACCCCGCTGTCACTTCATGAGGATGGATTAGTGGATGACAGCGCGCTAGCTTCCATTCATTGTATAAAATCATTCATAATATTCAATAAACACCACGACGTCAAGGAAAACATATAAAATGTGAAGTATGAACATTTGTTTCTGTCGTTAAAGTGCGTGTTTACGATCATTGAAAGCAAAACACGAGGCTAGCTGTCAGAAGCACTAACAGTTAATCTTTTGTGAGCATTGTTAGCATGGTCTCTTCAGGTCAGTGTTTAGTATTAGAGATCAGATTTGATTGTTTCTGGTGCTTTAGTACAGTTTTCAGGGACATCCTTATAGACAGCATCTTATTTGTAGTCCAGCTGACAGTTTATAGGGCTTTAAATTGTGAAGAGTGAATGTAGGCTAGTAGCCAACTTGGCGATTAGCAAAAGCGCTGATTTATGATGAAAATCAGAGGTCTATTGTTATTTTGATATTCTTATCTGTATCTGTCCCTACAAAGTTAGTTGTTGGCGCATTTGTTGACTTAAGTTAGTTCTGTGGCTGAAGCTGAGAACTTTGCAGTGTATTTAAAGATCTAATTCATTATGTTGGTTTTCAGATTGATTAACAATGGATATTCCTTCTTAGCTGTAGAGAAGTTTGATAGCAGTACATGCAAAACACGCGTGTGTGTATATATATATAATCAGGGCAAACAGTTATTTGTTTTTATGGAAAGAAAAGTAACCTTTTGAAAGATTTACTTGAGCATTTAATGTTATTTATTAGGCATAGTTGCTTAACCAAACAACATCTCCAGATGGCTTGATGCAAATGTTTATCCATGGTCTTGGTCTTGCCCTCACTGTTTTGCATATGTTCTTCTACAGACATATCTCGTGCTATTGAGCTGCTGGACAAGCTCCAGAGAACAGGGGAAGTGCCTCCCCAGAAGCTGCAGGCACTGCAGAGAGTTTTGCAGAGTGAATTCTGCAATGCTGTACGGGAGGTAAGTGTGCCAGCCTCACATTCATGCATTCAAATGAAATGAAGTCCTTGTGTAATCTTGTAGCCCATGAGTGTAAAAAGTGGGGACTGTTTTGCCCTATCCATCTGTGCAGAAATGAAAATGTGATCTGTAAAATCATAGTAAATAATAGATAGACTTGTGTTTATATCGTTGAAAAGGTCTCAACTAGCAGAATTCAAGCATATTTGTTTCAGTTAGAGACCAAACTATACTAAGTATTTGTGTTAAAGGGATAGTTCACCAAAAAATGAAAATTTGATGTTCATCTGCTTACCTCCAGGGCATCCAAGATGTAGGTGGCTTTGTTTCTTCAGTAGAACACAAATTATCATTTTTAACTCCAACCGTTGCAGTCTGTCAGTCGTATAATGCATGTCAGTGGTAACAAAATCTATGAGAGTAAAAAAAAAACATGCACAGACAAATCCAAATTAAACCCTGCTGCTCGTGACGACACATTGATGTCCTAAGACACGAAACGATCGGTTTGTGCGAGAAACCGAACAGTATTTATATAATTTTTTACCTCTAATACACCACTATGTCCAACTGCCTTGAGTGCACGCACAGCATCCGGTGCGTGAGGTGTGTACGCGACTGGCGTAGTTTAAACATGGTGCCTGTAGTACAACAGTTGTTATACAAATGGAAGTAAAGAGCAATCAACCATAACTTCAGGCGAGCAGGCTCAGAAGTTGGGAATACGTGGAAAGTCACCACTCCCGAATGAGTTCGCGTGAGAGAACGTAATCTTTTAGTTTTAAGTCGGTTTGAACACTCCGGATAAGCGCAAGTAAGTACCATTTTGATATGTACCTGTATGAACAATGAGTGACGTATACACGCGAGAGATCACTTCCGGCGTCGGAGGGCGTACACACCTCACGCACCGGATGCCGTGCGCGTGCTCAAGGCAGTTGGACATAGTGGCGTATTAGAGGTAAAAATGATATAAATACTGTTCGGTTTCTCGCACAAACTGATCATTTCGTGTCTTAGGACATCAATGTGTCGTCACGAGCCGCAGGGTTTAATTTGGATTTGTCTGTGCGGGGTTTTTTTTACACTCATAGATTGTGTTACCATTGACACGCATTATACGACTGACAGACTGCAATTGTTTGCTGCTCAACAGTGGCTTTTTTTATAGCTGCCCTTTTAATACAATTAGCTTGTTTGACAAACTTTCCTTAATAAGCCTTTATCTGACTGAGTTCTATTGTGCTGTAAATTACTCACATATTTTATGATAGTTTGATAATCTCCAACAGTGACTTTCTTGGTAATGTGGAACAACCTCTTTAAGGTCGCAA
This sequence comes from Anabarilius grahami, assembly GCA_003731715.1. Taxonomy (NCBI): domain Eukaryota; kingdom Metazoa; phylum Chordata; class Actinopteri; order Cypriniformes; family Xenocyprididae; genus Anabarilius; species Anabarilius grahami. The sequence goes on along the minus strand of RJVU01061675.1, from coordinate 5,271,465 downwards.
AACATTAGTAAAGCATAGTAGATCACATATCTTTATTTAGAGCAGGTGATCTCGAATGAGGCCAAACACAACATAAGACACTGCGTAGATCACAGAGTGACATGACATGCTGCTTGGCTATGCGCCATAGAATAGGAGCACATGGCTAAAACAGTGCTGGAAGATTATCACTCATCAATCAGGATTACTTATTGTTTGTTCTATGTAATTTTATTGTGGCTTTTACACAAGTAGTTCTTATGTTCAGTAAAATCACTTTTTTGAGTTTTTTTTTGGACACTTAATTATTTTTCAAAACACTTTTGGACATGTTAGTTATGTTTAGAAATAAACGGCTATCTTACCTAATCCATTGCATGGCTTGAACTATGGGCGCACTCGCTTAATTTTTCCTTGTGTGTCTGCTACACGTGTTTTGTGCATGAGCCACACGCACCTCAAAACTACGCACTCTAATGATGACCTTGCTTTAATTTTTATAAATTAAATTATCTACAATTAATAGATTGTCAATTAATCGTTAACATCCCTAATTCAGACATTTGTTTCAAGTATATAATTCAAGTGTTATTGTAATTGAAATTTTAGGCCAGCCCATTGGGTTGCCCCTGATGAATTTTGTTGTCCTTTTCAACACTGTGTTTGTGATTTGTTCGAGATTTGACTTTTCAGAGGTGATGCAGGGATTGCTTACGAAAACACAATAACATGGTGTCTTTATTTTTTTACTTCAAAAGAGTTAATTTTTAAAATTGTGATATACTGTGGCACTTTGCTCAGTACTTTGTTTAGAGTTGGGACAGCAAGACTTGACTTTTTAATTTGTCACATTAAAGGGTTAGTTCACCCAAAAATGAAAATTCTGTCATTAATTACTCAGCCTCATGTCATTCCACACCCGTAAGATCTTCAGCACACAAAAAGTATTCTCGTTGCATTATAATATAAAGGTTGAACCACTGTAGTCACATGAACTGTTTTAAATATGTCTTTAGTAGCTTTCTGGGCATTGAAAAGGGGAGTGTTATTGCTGGCGATGCAGGCCTTACTGAGCCATCGGATTTGATCAAAAATACCTTAATTTGTGTTCCGAAGATAAACGAAGGTCTTACGGGTGTGTAACGACATGAGGGTGAGTAATTAATGACAGAATTTTCCTTTTTGGGTGAACTAACCCTTTAATGACACTCATTCACTAAATGTGCGTGTACACTACACACATTTGTCTGTGAAATCTGCGTACAAACATTTTCACCTTTTGACCAGTTTCACCTTTGTACTAAAATTTTATTGAAAAAAATGTAGGAAAACTGAAACCACTCATGTGCAAAATCACATACTCTGGGTGGCCTTATATGTTAAAATAAAATTGTATGGATTTCATCATATACACTGAAAGAGTAAGGGAAGCTCTGTTATAGCTCAAGCTATAAGGTTTTTCTGTTACAACTCAGATATGCATGTGTACAGCTGGCTAATGAGAGGTCTGTAATCTGGGTCTTTATTATGTTTGAACTAGTTTTGAGGCGAGCGCATCTTTGGAAAGCATCATGTTTGCTGAGAGTTACAAAAGGCTGTAAAGGAACGGTTGTGTGCAAAGCCCTTACACTGTTCAATATTATTATGCAAGTGACGTATCAGTGGGATTAATAAACATTCAGATTTTAGTTTTTCAAAGAAAGTGTTTGTTTTATTTCTCAATCTTTTTTAGATAACTGGTATCAATCTCAGACAGGTTTGTTAAATAGTTTGCCAGGTCTACTTGGGTAAATGGAAAACCTTAAAGAGGTTGTTCCACATTACCAAGAAAGTCACTGTTGGAGATTATCAAACTATCATAAGATGTGTGAGTAATTTACAGCACAATAGAACTCAGTCAGATAAAGGCTTATTAAGGAAAGTTTGTCAAACAAGCTAATTGTATTAAAAGGGCAGCTATAAAAAAGCCACTGTTGAGCAGCAAACAAGTATTTGAATCTGCTGGTGTCTCTGGAGTCTCAAGAACCTCTCCATGCAGGCTGAAGTTGTGTGTAAAGTTGCATTTCAGCCACCTCTAACCACAACTGCCAGCCTTTTTAAGAGGTACTTGAGTCCTGTTTGCTGCTCAACAGTGGCTTTTTTTATAGCTGTCCTTTTAATACAATTTGTTTGACAGAAACTTTCCTTAATAAGCCTTTATCTGACTGAGTTCTATTGTGCTGTAAATTTCTCACAAATCTTATAATTCGATAATTTTCATTCAGTTTTCACACAATATAAGTTGTTTCCATACCTTTTGCAAGACATTGCACCATTTCATGCTTTTCATCTTCAGACAGATCTTTCATCCTCCCCATATTGCATCAGAACTGTGACTTGCTTAATAATGTGGAACAACCTCTTTAAGTAGGGTTTCCATTTACCTAAGAAGACCTGGCTAACTATTTAACAAGCTAACTATTGAAAGTTTATTGTATTGAAATTCCACTGATACGTCATTTGTGTAATAATTTGGAACACAGTGTATATGGAGATGGTTTGGACATGTTTTATGCAAATGACTAACCTTGGGTATGTAGCCACTTATTTAGAATACTAGAACAAGGTTAAGATCAAATTCATGTGCATATGAATGTGTTGTGACTTAGGCTGATTTTTTTTGTTTTTTTGTTTTTTTGTGTGTGTGATAACTTATCCTGTGTGTACAAATATGAAATAATCCACACAATTATTAGTGACTGTCTTAAAAATGTGATGAACATGGTGCAGATGCTGGAAAAATAAAACGGCAAGGTGTGATGTAGGTACCAAAGAACGACATAGACAAGCAACAAAAAAAAAGAAGAAAAAAAAAGCAGACAGAAGTTGTTTCATCCTCATCACCAACCCCTTTTTCGTGGCAAAGTACTCAGCTTATTTACTCAAGCAGTCGTCATGACTGAAAATGCTCTCATCACTAATGCTTATGATAAAGTGCTGATTGGTGTAGTACATGGGTAGTTATTGTTAAGCAGAAGGACTGGATACTGGATATTGATTCTAATGTCCACAAATAGCATCCATCCATTTGTCTGTTTCAGACTGGGCATAAAACTAGTGTTCTGTTGCCCATGTAGTGATTCTAAGACTGTTGGCACTTCACTGGTCTCCTCCCTGCTGCTTGGTCATCTGTCGTGCTCACTGAAGACTCTGAAGTCTCAGCACAAGTGATGCTCGCAGCAGAGATGCTGTTCTATGCCTTGCGTGAGAGCCTAGAATAAAGCAGGGGGTTCTGAAGCAAAGATTTGTGGAAAGATTTGAAGAGGCTCTGTGAAAATCAGTTTATAAAGATAATCATACTCCTAATAGTGTCAAAGAGTCTAGGCATTCACCTTAAATGATTTTGTCCATTTATAAACTGTATTTTCAGTTTTCAGCAACAATCTAAGAGTGATTTTAGTGATTTTTTTTTTTTTTTTTTTTTTTTTTTTA
>RJVU01061675.1:5246141-5267980 GCA_003731715.1 Anabarilius grahami | reverse complement strand
TGGGTATTGTTAGGTATGCTCAGTTCCGATAAAGTAATATCATTGTCATAAAGGCACTATTTATTTATTTGTAGTGATGCACATATAAGACAATAATTATTTTCATGTTATCCCCGGTAACTGATAAATGTCAAATATTAAAATTTATATTCTAATGATGTCTAAATCAAGTAAAAATATTTGTTTTAAATATGTGAATTTAGGCAAAAAAATATAATGTCTTAAAAATGTTTACTCAAGATTTGCTAAATTTAAAAGACTGTTTTTAACAATTAACTTTAAGTAAGTGTTAGATGATGGCAAAGATTACACACTACTGTACAAAACTTTTGGGTCAGTAAGATTTTTTATTTTTCATGTTTAGTCACTTATGCCCACCGAGGCTGCATTTATGTGATCAGAAATACAGTGAAAACAGTAATGTTATGAAATATTATTACAATTTTAAAAAAATGTTATATATTTAAATATATTTTAAAATGTGTTTGTTTTGCTTTTTTTCTGTGATGGCAAAGCTGAATTTACAGCATCATTATTCCAGTCTTCAGTGTCACATGATCCTTCAGAAATCATTCTAATATGCTGATTTCCTGCTCAATAAAAATTTCATATTATTGGTGTTAAATAGAACATTCAAAAGAACAGCATTTATTTAAAATGCAAATCTTTTGTATCATTACTATCACTTTTGATTAGGGATGCACTGATATCGGTATCGGGCCCAATATTGTGCTTGTGTACTCGTACTCATCAAAATGTTCTGATACGAAAAACCAATATCATGCAGCATGTGTAGTTTTTGTGTCCAAACGAAGAAACGCTGACCACAGAGAAACATAGAGCACAATGGAGAAATCAGAGAAAGATGTCTATGAAGTAAATGTATCTAATTAACAGAATATTACAAATTAAGTATTCACGCTATAGCTGCTCTGTGTGAGCTGATGAGGAGCATAAAAGGAGGAGCATATTACTAACGTTAACTGACGGTAAAAGAGAGAGCGTGTGCACTTGATTGCATGCTCTTGATTGCTGATCGCTTACTCGGCACACATGCGTCATTTGGATTAAAAATAAATGGTATATGCAAGAATATGAACTATAACGTGATTGATGTATAACGAGTGGTTCCCTACATTATTACATGAAGGCAGTACAGTACAATAGTCACATGATGTTTTCAAGAAGTTTTCTGTGCGCAAACATCCAAAGCACGCGCCCAGAAAGCTGCCTTATAGACGGCGCGCGAATAGCCTATTAAATTGAGTTCTTCTCTTTCATGTCTTCTTGCGCTTGAACGGACTGATTCACATATAATTGTCAAAATGCAAAATGTATCTTTGTGAAACAGTCATGTGAACATAAACAGTTGAGAAAGAACTTGTGTGTAACAGTATGTTGGATACGTGCAGCTCTTAAAGTGACAGCAGTCTAATAAACCAACTACTGTCTTTGTCCTCAATGTTGATCTAAAAAAAAAAAAGACAGAAAATTACTCCCTGCTCTTGACTAACTTTTTGTAACTTTAATAATGATTAAAGGGTTAGTTCCCCCAAAAATGAAATTTCTGTCATTACTCACACATGTCGTTCCACATCCGTATGACTTTCGTTCGTCTTCGAAACACAAATTAAGAAGAATAAAGTCATTATTTTTGTCGCTTCATAACATTGTTGAACCACTGTAGTCACGTTGACTATTTTAATGATGTTGTACTACTTTTCTGAACATTGAACGTGGTAACTATGTCGCCTTCTATGGGGGATAAAAAAAAAACCTCAGATTTCATCAAAAATATCTTAATTTGTGTTCTGAAGATGAACGAAGGTCATACAGGTGTGGAATGACATGAGGGTGAGTACTTAATGACAGAAATGTAATTTTTGTGTGTGAACTAACTAACCCTTTATTCTATACTTATTGCAGTGTTTTTACATTTGATTACTTTATTCAATTTCTGTACCTGAAAATTAGGATGTTTCACTGGTATCTAAAAATTTGAACCGCTGGCCCAACCAGGCCAGTAGAAAAAATTCCTTGTCATTGAGCCCTGTTGGAACAGCTCTAAATATTCACTGTGCTTTTTGGGCTGTGCAATTAATCGTAATTGATTTTTCAATTTTGATTTTGGCTTCCAATGATTATGAAAACAAGAATCGACATAAAACGATTATTGTGCCGCTGCCGCATTCTGTCCAGCGCACCTTCTTTTCCTTCACAGCGGTGCTCTGCCAAACTTAACATCCAAGTCAGCTGAATAAGTGAGTGTTGTAAAATGCAGTCTACTATTGCTAAACTGTGAGACCTACTTGATATTAAACAGTGTTATTAAAAGCACATTAAGCCACGAAAGAGATACTGTTCCCATTTCTGTGTGTGCCCCGAGACGGGGCAGAACGCGAATAATCAAAGTAGCCTATATTGTGGGCTTTGAATACGCGCCTGAACGGTCAAATAGCCTATATGCAAAAATGTCGATATGCCGTATCCTCGTAAACAGTCGGTAATGTCTTAAGTGAATGTAAACAGTTGAGAAAGAAAACACATGTGTAACAGGATATTAGATCTGTACAGTTCTTATAGTGACAGCAGCCTAATAAATTTGCTGCAGTCATTAATGTTAATCAAACAACAAAAGACAAAGATAAGATCACTCACTGCTTTTGAATGAATTTTTTTTTTTTTTGTAGTTTTAATAAGGATTAGTCTATATTTAATGTATACAGCAGTGTTATTTTACATTTGAATACTTTATCCAATTTCTGTTTGATCAATTTAATGCAAAAAACTCTAATATCAGCCAATTAATGATGTAATGGGGATGACTAATTATTTATTACTAGTAAAAACCATTGTACATTTTTATAGTTATATTATAGTTTTATAAAATGGGTTCTAGCACTTTTTATAGTCTCAACTTTTTTTTTTTTCTCCTTACTGTTGAGTGTGTGTAAAAATGCATCATTAGTTCACTGAAACTCAAGGAAAGTTTAACTTGCTTCCGGGCCGTCACTTATATCTGTTCCTACGCAGTCTTAATAAACCCAGTCTCTGGATGGACATGTTTTGTGACTCTAAGGCCACAGTTTTTCTCCAGATATGCTTATTTAGGTTGTTGCATGTGATGGTGCTTGAGTTATGTGCTGTAAGCTTTGTAATGCATGCGTAGATTAGTGACTTCGTCTCTTAAACATTTACACTTTGCACTGAACCTCTGAGTGCTTGCTTGATTCTCAGATAAACACGCATGACTCGCAGTTGAATGCTGAGGCATGTGGGTGGAATAACGGGCCTGAATCGAAGATGGAATAGAGTTTTAACATGTGTTAAAGCATCAAGAGCAAGCCATGTAAAGAGATTGATTTGATACTGTATCCTCTTAATGGTGTGGCTTTCCAGTCACCGATTACAGTCGGTCTAATACACAGTTGCTCCGTTAATGGTGGCTGTCCACTGAAGATCTGATACAAACTAACGTGATGAATTTAAAATGCTTTTTAAGGGTGAATTGCGATTCACAACTAATTTACTTTGTAACTAAACTGAGAAGGATCTGGGAAACTGCCTCAGGTTCTGGAAATCTGGCTCAAATTGTACGTCTGTGATTGTTTACCTGGTAGTTTATCAGAGGGAGTCCATAGAGGTTGTACCAAAGACTATAGAATAACACTTAAAGGGACTTTGGTTGTACTTAATACTGTATTTGTGAAATTCCAGCATTTTCTGTGTCATTTTCAGGTATATGAGCATGTGTATGAGACAGTGGACATAAATAGCAGCCCGGAGGTGAGGGCGAATGCAACAGCAAAGGTAAGATGCTGTACCTCCTTATCGAACATTAAATCCACTCGTAACTATTTTTAGCATGAACATTGACAGGCAGTCAATCTCATTATCAGATTGGCTTGGTTGTAATGCTTTCTTTAACACCACACTGATGGCCTAAAAATATATGAGCAACTTATCTGAGCAACTACCATTTGCAGTTTATACTGCTGTTCAAAAGTTTGGGATCGGTAAGATTTTTACTGTTTTTAAAAGAAGTCTCTTAGGCTCTCACACACACACACACACACACACACAAAAATGGAATATTGTGAAATATTATTAAAATTTAAAATAACTGTTTTCTATTTTATTTTATTTTTTTAAATGTAATTTATTCCTGTAATGCAAAGCTGAATTTTCAGCATCATTACTCCAGTCTTCAGTCACATGATCCTTCGGAAATCATTCTAATATGCTGATTTGCTGCTCAAGAAACATTTATTATCAATGTTGAAAACAGTTGTGTACAATTTATTTTATTTTTTTCAGGATTCTTTGATGAATAGAAAGTTCAAAAGATCAGCATTTATTTGAAATAGAAAGCTTTTGTAACATTTTACACTACTGTTTAAAAGTTTGGATTCTGTTAGAATTTTTTTATTTTTGAAAAGAAATTGAAGAATTTAATACTTTTATTCAGCAAGGATGCATTAAATTGATCAAAAGTGACAGTAAAGACATTTATAATGTTACAAAAGATTCTATTTTTAAATAAATGCTGTTCTTTTGAACTTTCTATTAAACAGTAGTGTATATATGTAATTTTATACAATATGTATATATACACTACCATTTAACTACCATGTTAAGATTTTTAAAAGTTTTTGAAACAACTCTCTCATATTCACCAAGCCAGCCTTTGAACAAATACAGAAAAAAATATTTTACGTGTTTTCTTTTTTTAATATATTATTAATATTAATTCTCAGCAACAATATTACTTCAGTCTTCAGTGTCACACGATCCTCCAGAAATCATTATCAGTGTTAAAAAATGGTTGTGCTATTTAATATTTCTGGAGAAACCGTGATATTTTGATTAATGGAAAGTTCAAAAGAACAGCATTTATATGTAACATCATGAATGTCTTTACTGAAATTTTTGATCAATTTTCCAAAGAAATCGCACTGACCACAAAACTTTGAATAGGGGTAGGTGTGTGTGTGTGTATGTATATATGTATATATATATATGTGTGTGTGTGTGTGTATATGTATATATATATATATATATATATATATACATATATATGTATGTATATATATATAATATATATAATATATGATTTGTATATATATAATTTGTTTGTGTAAATTTACACTTGTTCTCTTTACACAAGACAAATTCTGTAAATGCTCACCCATAAGTGGTTGATTTACTGCCATCTTCACTTCGTTCCCAGGCTACAGTGGCTGCATTTGCAGCCAGTGAGGGTCATTCTCACCCCCGTGTGGTGGAGCTCCCAAAAACCGAGGAGGGACTGGGGTTTAACATCATGGGTGGGAAGGAACAAAACTCACCCATCTACATCTCCCGCATCATTCCTGGAGGCATCGCTGATCGGCACGGCGGCCTGAAGAGAGGAGACCAGCTGCTTTCCGTTAATGGAGTGGTATGTACATAGCTAATGCCTTGCAGACCCACATGATTCACAATAACACTTTAGCTTAACAGATAATTTGTGTTTTTGGTAATTTTGATGAAATCCGAGAGGTTTTTTTATCCTCCATTGAAAGCAACAAAATTACCACATTCAATGTCCAGAAAAGTAGTAAAACATTAAAATAGTCCACATGACTGCAGTGGTTCAACCTTAATGTTAAGAAGCGATGAGAATACTTTATAATAATGACTTTATTCAACATATTCATCTCTCCCCTGTCATTCTGCTACACTATTTCATTGCAGCGCTTCCAGGTTCTACGTCCGAACGGCAGCTCAGTATTAGCTGAAGCTGTTCATGTGAGCAGCACGAGGCATGCGTGTGATGCTGATGCAGGAGCCGGCCAATAATGAGCCGGCGTTGGGGCGTAAACACAGAAATGCAGCACTGCGCCAACTGCATAACAGACTGACAGGGAAGAGGAAAAATTGTTGAATAAAGTCGTTATTTTTTTGTTTTGCGCACAAAAAGTATTCTCTTCGCTTCATAACATTAAGGTTGAACCACTGCAGTCGCGTTGACTATTTTAACGATGTTTTTACTACTTTTCTGGACATTGAATGTGGTAATAACATTGCAGTCTATCGGAGGTCAGACAGCTCTCAGGTTTTATCTAAAATATCTTAATTTGTGTTCTGAAGATGAACGAAGGTCTTATGGTTGTGGAACGACATGAAGGTGAATAATGAATTAACAGAATTTTCATTTTTGGGTGAACTAACCCTTTAAATAGTTTGTGATAGCCTATATTATGTGAAAAGCCTCAAAGTATGTTTTACATGCATGGGAATGGTCGAGCTTCGCCAAATTGAAGTATGATTAATCCATATACTTTCTGGATGAAGTTGAGCTATAATCACATTATCTTGGGGGGAAAAAAGGTGTGCTATTATAGGCACTTACGTGACATTTTAAAAAGATGAGTTATTTCTTTTGTCTTTTTGAAATTGACCTTTTAAAGTGCATGTCTTTCAGAGTGTAGAAGGAGAACACCATGAGAAAGCTGTGGAGCTGTTGAAGGCTGCTCAGGGTACAGTGAAGCTGGTGGTACGGTACACCCCTAAGGTCCTGGAAGAGATGGAGTCGCGCTTTGAGAAGCTGAGGTCTGCCAAACGCCGGCAACAGAACAATTTCCCCCAGTAGGGCGTCTCGCCTGTGCCCCCCAACCCGCCCCTCCCATCTCTCTCTCTGTCATTGTCTTTAATTCTTCTGCCATCTGTCTTCTTCATTCACACTCACTCACCCCCTTTCTCCAGCCAGGGATTAGCCACATGTTTGGCACTCCTTTTTGTGAAATTTTCTAAATCCTCACCTCCTGAACAGTTTTTTAACAGTCTTTTCACATACTTCTTTCTCATAGCATGAACACTACCACATGGGCTCTGGATGTTGTCACGTAGACATCACATACATGCACTATTGGTGCATTACTAAGAATGTACTGTCATTTGGGATGTTGATTAGTCAGATATGCAAGGGGACCATTGCAATGTTCAAATCCTGAGGTGATCTGAATGAAATTTCAAAAAGTGCCTCAAGAGATTTAAAAATAAAAAATAAAAAAAAAGTCTGCAGCCCTCAGTATGTCCCATCATAGGCTGTTTTAATGGTCCAAGCTCAAAATGAGTGAACACTACCACCTTGTTAAAATGCAAAGTGTAAAAGTTTCGAAAAGAACAGTGTATCATTGAGTAAAGGGTTTATGGAGTGTTATTTTCCTATTTGCTTTTCTTACTGTTTGCCACAGAAAAAAAAAAGGGAAAAGTTCACCAGAAATGTTAAAATCTCACTTTGAATCTCCTGAGCGTTAAATGGCAGAGCGGTGCCATGAGCATCCCATCAGAATTGCTGTTTGCTTCAAACACAAAATGTCAGCTGTAAATATACTCCAGTACGAAAAATTCCAGACTGATCCTACTTACTGACCCAAACTGATTGACTCTCGCATCATGTTTACAGTACGTCGAGTTGAGATTTTTTTTTTTTTTCTTCTTTTTATGAATGGAAAAATGCTGTGAAAATTCAGTAATTGAGATATCAGCTCTATTGAGTAAACAAATCCATTTTTTATCAACAAAAATAGAGAAAATTAACCATTTGGGTTTGTTTAGGCTCATTTCATGACATAAAACATGTTACATATGGTAATGATAATGCCATTTAAACAGTTTTGATTGAAAATATGTGACTGGAGTGTTTACAAATGATTCAAGCAAACAGTTCAGAGGGGATGTTTGTGGCACTGTTTGGGTGTTGGATAAATAGAAGATTAATTGAAAATAAAACATTTTTGTAGCATATGCCCCTTAAAATACAGAAACGCAATGAAGCAGACACTAGCTCTTATTCCAGCTCACATTCCAGTTTTTATTTGTAAGATTTTAATTTAAAACCTTACAGCAGAAACACTAAGTTTAAACCGTAGTGGGAGTTTTTTTTTTTTGGCTTTGTTGTATCGCCAGTTGTTTCATAACGCTTTCTGAATGTTAATGTGGCACTTGCCTTTCAGTCAGCTGTGGGTCCATATGTTACGCCCAGTACATGCTGATTATTACAAAGACCTGCATCATGTTTTAGAATCAATTCACTTAAATGGTTATATTAGCATATCATGAGGTAGCAAAACAGCAATGAATGCATAAATGAATGTTAAAGAATGTCAAGCTTATTCACCATTCATTATATGAGAGACATGTCTAAATGAAGCTCAAGTGAAATTGAGTCAATCAATTGGTGCTGTCATTTGTGCTTATCCTATTTTTATTTTTTATTTTTTTTTTAACCTGATCAGTCTTTTTTCTGAAAAGTCAATAATTCATTCATTCACCCATATGAATTTCAGACTTTATGGGGAAAGAGATGCAGATCTGGAGCTGAAATGTTTAAGTTTTATCAATTCTTCTCCAGATACCTCAGTGGCTAAATAAGCTATCCCATTACATTCACTACTTAAAGGGTTAGTTCACCCAAAAATGAAATTTCTGTCATTAATTACTCCCCCTCATGTCGTTCCACACCTGTTCATCTTCAAAACACAAAATATATTTTTGATGAAATCCGAGTTTTTGTTTTATATTTTTTTTTATCTCCCATAGAAAGCAATGAAATTACCACATTCAAGGTCCAGAAAAGTAGTAAAAACATCATTAAAATAGTCAACGTGACTACAGTGGTTCAGCCTTAAGCGATGAGAACTTTTTGTGCGCAAAAACAAAACAAAAATAACTACTTTTTTCAACCACTTCCTCTGTACCCTGTCATTCTCATACACAGCTTACTTTGAAGACACATTGCAGAGCTTCCATGTTCTACGTCAGAACGCCGACTCTGTATTGGCCGGCTCCGGCGTCAGCATCACACACATGCATCGTGGTGCTCACATGAACAGCGTCGACTAATACTGAGCTGGCGTTTGGACGTAAACACGGAAGAGCTGCACTGCGTCAACTGCGTAGGAGACAGCACGGGTAGAGACATAATTGTTGAATAAAGTAATTATTTTTGTTTTGTTTTTGCGTGCTAAAATATTCTCATCGCTTTAACAGTAAGGTTGAACCACTGCAGTCAAGTGGACTATTTTTAACGATGTCTTTACTACTACTCTGGACCATGAATGTGGTAATTTCACTTTCTATGGGAGATAAAAAAAAAAACCTCTCAGATTTCATCAAAAATATCTTAATTTGTATTCTGAAGATGAATGAAGGTCTTACGGATTTGGAACGACATGAGGGTGAGTAATAAATGACAAATTTATTTTTGGGTGAACTAACTCTTTAAGCTTCAGCTCCATTTGTTCATGTTATAGCCAAATTAGGGATTTAATTGACAACATGTTCATGTTTTTGTTAAATCTTGATTTGTCAAGATTCATGTCTTAAAAGTAGCTTCACACTGCACTTTCTCTTTGTACTCATTTTCACATGTTAAAAAATGCAACACACTTGATGTATTTTTAACCTCAAATGCAGGTATTTTCAGCGTCTGACAAGCTTGGAAAAAAACAGTCTATTTTTCTCAGTCTCTCTCATAAAATATTTAACGTGTCTAATTATAGAGGCCCATGACTCACCCCGAGCTGTGAGATACGTAGGTGTTTTGGGGGTGAGAGATAAAAGGGAGGTCTGATGTCTTGCATGAAAGAATCATTTGTGTTATTGACAAAAAAGAAGCATCAAGAATCAAGCGATCCCTTTCTTTGTGGTGCATTATGTGCTCAGGTTGGTTCTTTCTACACTATCATGAATTTTAAAGCATCATGTATCACAATAATAAGAGCAATAATAAGACATGATCCAGTTCCTGTCATCATCTCAAACGGGTTACTCACTCCCCATTAATATTTGGGTTTGTCCACCGGGGGGGCTGACTAACTGTTTTTTTATAACCATTTTCTTTTGATATTTTATCCATTTTTGATAAACTGATTTTTCTCTTGAGATTTTTTTTTTTTTTTNTTTTTTTCCAGGAATGTTTTGTATTGATTTATCTTGGCCACATTCTCCCTGTGATTCAAGTAACAAGACCAAACTTGCATCCTTTCAGGGAGCTCTTTCAGTGTCTGGTCAGCTAGTGTTTTTTTGTTTGTTTGTTTGTTTTTGACTCTTTGAGTACCTGTTTTATTGTATTTTTTTGACATTTCTGTCCTGCTGTATTGTTACATTAACGTGGATGTATAAAGACTGATCAAAGTGATTTGTTTTGAGGATACAGAGTTGAAATATACTGTGGGTTTAAATCTTTTGTGTTTGTTTGCTGCTTTCCTTTTTACCTCTTTGCATGTGTGAAAGAGAAAATGGGGAGTTTATTTTTTATTTTAAGAAAAAAAAAATAGGTGAAGTAATTTCATTCACAGGCAACTTAGCCAGACTATCACGCATTTACCTAAACACTAGAGGGCGCTGCAGGGCAAGTTATTATTGGTTGCTGATCTCAGGCTCTTTTTGCACTGAAAATCTTGATTAGAACGATAAATAATAATTGCAGCTTAATTGTTTCAAAACATTGATCAATGATTGTAATGTTATATAAACCCTCAGTAACTGAAAACAAAGGTTAAAAAGAGCAAACAACATGGAATCACATCCATATACATGAGTCATGTGCCGTAAAGTGATGTCACACAGTCACAGACCAATAAACACTCTCTGTCAGCCCAATTTAGTTTCTTGTCAACATTGTCATCGACCGTGTTCTGTCTGTCTCAGGTTGCATCGTTAAGACGGGGCCTGCACGTCACTAACACTGAAAGCCTTGCTGATTAATAACACGTAATATAAAAACAATCCCTCTTCTGACAAGGTGTATAGAGAGTGTGAACTGTGTTAATGAAGAAAAAATAGGCCTGCTGACTTTATTAATGAATGGATCTGTCATTCAAGCGCACCCTGTGCATTTTTCTCAGACTGTTTTTCATTCGGGTACAACTACATCCGGTGCTGAAATCAGTGGCTCCATTGAAGGATGAAAAAAAAAGTGAACTTAGTTCATCCAAAATGAAATTTCTGTCAGTAATTAGTTCACCCTCATGTTGTTCCACACCTATAAGACCTTCATTCATCTTCGGAACACAAATTAAGATATTTTAGATGAAATCCGATGGCTCAGCCTCAGTGAGGCCTCCATTGACAGCAAGATAATTAACACTTTCAATGCCCAGAAAGCTACAAAAGACACATTTAAAACAGTTCATGTGACTGCAGTGGTTCAACCTTAATATTATGAAGTGACGAGAATACGTTTTGTGCACCAAAAAACAAAATAACGACTTTATTCACCAATATAGTGATGGGCGATTTCAAAACACTGCTTCATGAAGCTTCGAAGCTTTACGAATCTTTTGTTTTGAATCAGTGGTTTCGGACCGTGTATCAAACTGCCAAAGTCACGTGAACCATTGAAATTTCGAAAGGTTTCGAAACACTTATGATGTAACGAAGCCTCGTTTACTGAAATCACGTGATTTTGGCAGTTTGATACACGCTCCAAACCACAGATTTGAAACTAAAGATTCGTAAAGCTTCATGAAGCAGTGTTTTGAAATCACCCATCACTATATTGTTGAATAAAGTCATTATTTTATTTTATTGCCGTACAAAAAGTATTATCGTCGCTTCATAACATTAAGGTTGAACCACTGCAGTCAAATGAACTGTTTCAAATGCCAAGAAAGGTACTAAAGACATATTTAAAAGTGTTATCTTGCTGTCAGTACTGAACCATCGGATTTCATCAAAAATATCTTAATGGGTTTGGAACGACATGAGGGTGAGTGAATAATGACAGAAATTTCATTTTTGGGTGAACTAACCCTTTAATGGGAACGTTGGCAAAACGTTCTTAGAACATATTTTTGTCAGCGGGATAATATAAAAATAAATAGGCTAATATCGTTTGTTTGTAATATTTTGGCTAGTAATAAAATCAGCTTGTGTGTGAACAATGAAATAAGTGTATGTGTGCACAAGGACAGACACACAGCTGCTTTACTTCAATATGGAACAGGTCTTCATGGCATGTCTGGGACTCATTTCAACCATTTCATCCTCTCAAACCTGCCACTGGAGAAAATTCCAGAACAAAGCCATGCAGGCCAGCCATGCAATCTATCGGCTCTCACGGATAATACCACTGAGTTGACGCTTCCAGATGGACTGTATGCGGGCTTTGTTGCATTAATTCCAACAGCATGTAGATTGTGGGACATACTTTGAACCGCGTGCCTAAAGAATGCATTTGATATCCGCGCCATCACTCGTACAGACAGGAGAGTGCGTCATCATGGTGTACGGAAACTTAGACACCTGTCTGCCGCTCTCAGTGCGACTGTGGTTTCTCAGGTAATTAGTGTCTGCACGGGTGACGCATTTTAACTTGTCGTAGTTCAAAGTAATCCCTAGAAATTCTGAGAGAAATGTAACCAAAGATTGTTTTTTTATTTTACAAGACAAATATAAGACATTGTAATACATATCAGAGAATATAAAACAATGAGTGTAACCAAAGATTATTGCGTGTGTTGAGAAAAATTAAATTGCAAATGAGTAATATAATTAGGCCTAAGATTGTTTAAATGAAAACCTGACAATAATAATAAGCTTCATGAAAACTCAGCTTTATTTAGCATTTTATATAACATCACAATGTGAAGAGAAAATGCTAGACCCTATAGCAGAGATCTTAAACACAGTAAAATGAAATGAAATAAAATGAACCCAAGCAATAAATAAAGGAAAATCACACCGAAGCACAAACCATGGGATGCGAGTGAGAAACGGGGAGCACAAACAAATGAAGAAAACCACTAAAATATTTGTTGGCGGTCATTTGATCACGGACATGTCATAGGGATCAGTTTCAGGACAGAAGACAGAAAAAGGACAGTGTCACAGTTTCTCCAAACCCACTATGTGTCTCTCATTTCTTGATGTCTTCTTTTGTGATTTGAGCTGCGATGAAGTGAAAGAAACATTATTAGATTACATCCTGCGTTTACATAGAAAAAAAGAAAAAGGCTACCACTGTAGAATTACCTACAAGTAACCTTAAAGGGTTAGTTCACCCAAAAATGAAAATAATGTCATACTCACCCTCATGCCGTTCCACACCCGTAAGACCTTCGTTAATCTTCGGAACGCAAATTAAGATATTTTTGTTGAAATCCGATGGCTCAGTGAGGCCTGCATAGCCAGCAATGACATTTCCTCTCTCAAGATCCTTTAATGTACTAAAAACACATCTAAATCAGTTCATGTGAGTACAGTGGTTCGATATTAATATTATAAAGCGACAAGAATATTTTTGGTGCGCCAAAAAAACTAAATAACGACTTATAGCGTATATAGTGATGGCCGATTTCAAAACACTGCTTCATGAAGCTTCGGAGCATTATGAATCTTTTGTGTCGAATCAGCGGTTCGGAGCGCCAAAGTCACGTGATTTCAGCAGTTTGACGGTTTGACACGCGATCCGAATCATGATTCGATATGCTGATTCATAATGCTCTGAAGCTTCCTGAAGCAGTGTTTTGAAATCGGCCATCACTATATAAGTTGTTTTTTTGGCACACCAAAAATATTCTAGTCGCTTTATAATATTAATATTGAACCACTGTACTCACAATAACTTATTTAAATATGTTTTTAGTACATTAATGGATCTTGAGAGAGGAAATGTCATTGCTCCCTATGGAGGCCTCACTGAGCCATCGGATTTCAACAAAAATATCTTAATTTATGTTCTGAAGATGAACGAAGGTCTTACGGGTGTGGAACGGCATGAGGGTGAGTAATAAATGACATTATTTTCATTTTTGGGTGAACTAACCCTTTAAATGATGTTTAAAACAATTCATTATACATCTGTGATCTACAACAAACCCGCATGCATTTCAGAGATCTGTCTTCAAATTGTATGAACCCATTTTTGTCAATTTTGTCATACAACTGTATTGGACATTGTGAGTTAAGAAGTTTTATGAATTATTCTTTAAAAACGTTTAGATAGATAACCTGTGGAAATGTTCAGTGTCCAATAAGTTATATCTTACAAGACGAAAAAACATGGATTAGTGCACCTGTTGAACTTGTTTAAATATACACATCTGTTCAAAAGGTTGGTGTCAGCAAGATTTTATTATACTTGCGTTTTTTTTTTAAAGGTTTTTTTTTCAATGTATTTTTAAAGAAATTAATACTTTTATTCAGCAAAGGCACATTACATTGATCAAAAATGACAGTAAAGACTTTAAAATTGTTATTGTTATTTGACATCATTATTGTTTTTACTGTATTTTTTGATCAAATAAATGCAGCATTGGTGAGTTTCTTTCAAAAACACACAAAAAAAAATCATACAGAGCCCAAACTTTTGATCAGAGGTGTACTTCAACGGTATGTGCAACACTAATATTAGTTCTGTCAGTATCTGGTGGCTCACAGACCTTCTCATTTCTTTAATTGTGCTTCCTTGTGTCCTTTCCTCACATCACATTTACCTTCTCCGTCTCAACATTCAAGGGAAGGATTCAAGGATCAGATGCAAGGACATAGGCATCATAGCAACATACGGATGCACTTTATTTTACATTACGTACACTTACAGTGTACTAAGAAAGTACTGGGTAATATTAGGTAGCATGGGTTAAGGTTAGGTTTAGTGGTATAGGTTCAGGGTTGGTACCTAATTATTACCCAGTTATTGCAATTACTATAATAAGTACATAGTCTGTACAAGGGGAACAGGACTGTAAAATAAAGTGCTACCCAACATAAAGTATATGTGTATGTAAGTGGAATACTTGCTTATATGTGGTTAAATATATATTTTTCTAAACAAAGTTACAGATTGTAAAGTTTGGATTGAAATCATAGGAGGAGAATGAATGTATGCATCAGGTGTTTCAGCAAACTTCTTCAAAGGATGTGCACAAGTGAAAGCTTTCCCTTTCCTTGCAGTGCTTAGAGAATAGATATGTCCTTCATGATGGCGTAGTTTGATCGATTTCAGTATTGAGAAGCACACAGACAGGCTGAGACAGTCGAGTGTTTTGTTAATGAAAGTGCAGGCAGTGTGGGTGTGATGGCAACACATGGGGCACCGTCATGCTTACCTTGAACACATTTCACACAGAGCAAACCTGAGCTTACTGTTTACTCACGGACGGAGGGACTGAGGATGGTAGGGAATGTGATGGGAAACAGGAAGTAAGGAGGAAGTATTAAAGTGTGACACACAATCTTGGAATCATGGATCACTAGAAAGAGATCCATTCTGGACCCTCAGACACACATCTAGGTCCAATCCAAGGGTTATTAACCACAATAAAACATTTGGATTTATGCCAGGACATGATTCTTTATTTTGTTTGCTGTTCTAGGATATTTTTTTTTAACTCACAGCACACGCTGTATTAACATTTTATAAAATAAAATGTTAATACTACATGGATGGATTTTGATCTGTATGTCTCAGCATACATATTTCATTTGATCATAAGACTGTGCTCTTATGTTCTGTGGTCATTCAGGTGAGTTTCATTCATTCACATTTATACACAATATACCTTTCAAAAATGTTCATTTTATAATGCAGCTTATTCCTGCGGTGGCTAACCTGAATTTTCAGCATCATTACTCCAGTCTTCAGTGTCACATGATCCTTCAGAAATCATTCTAATATGCAGTTGTTTAAATTTTTCTTTTAGAATTCTTTGATGAATAGAAAGTTCAAAAGAACAGTATCTGAAATAGAAAGCTTTTATAACATTATACACTACCATTCAAAAGTTTGATGTCAGAATTATTATTATTTTTATTTTTTTTAAAGAAATTAATACTTTTATTTAGCAAGTATGCATTAAATTGATCAAAATTGACAGTAAAGACATTTAAAATGTTACAAAAGCTTTCTATTTCAGAAAAATGCTGTTTTTTGAACTTTCTATTCATCAAAGAATCCTGAAAAAAAAATGTTCAGCATTGATAATAAAAAAAATGTTTCTTGAGGACCAAAGCAGCATATCAGAATGATTTATGAAGGATCATGTGACACTGAAGACTGGAGTAATGATGCTGAAAATTTAGTTTTGCCATCACAGGAATAAATTACATTTTAAAATATTTTCAAATAGAAATCAGTTATTTTAAATTGTAAAACTATTTCACAATATGACTGTTTTTGCTGTATTTTGGATCAAATAAATACAGCCTTGGTGAGCAGAAGATACTTTTTTTTAAAATAATTTAAAATATCACAGATCTAAAATATATAAGACTGACGAATGTTAAAAAATAACATGACTATTCCTAATTTACTCACAACAAGAACATTTTCAAAAAAAAAAAAAAACTGATTACACATTAATATAGGTACTATTCAAAAATTTGGGGTCAGTATGATTTTTATTTATTCATTTATTTATTTTAAAGAAAAAGAAATGAATACTTATTTTTACAAAGGATGCATTAAAGCGATGAGTAGACACTAGACAGTATAGAATTTTACATTGTTATAAAAAATCTATTTGAAATAAATGCTGTTCTTTGAACTTTCAATTAATCAAAGAATCCTCAAAAAATGTATCATAGTTTCCACACAAAAAAAAGCAACACAACTGTTATCAACATTAATAATAATAATAATAATAATAAATGTTTCTTGAGCAATACAGTATATTAGAATAATTTCTAAATTATCATGTGACACTAAATACTGGAGTAATGGCTGCGTAAAATCTTAAAATATATTAAAAAAGAAAACAGTCACTGTAAATTGTAGTATTATGTCACAGTATTTCCAGTTCACTTTATTTTAATCATAAATAAATTCAGAACTGGTGAGCATAAGATACTTCTTTCAAAAACATAAAAAAATCTTACTGACAACAAACTTCTGAACAGTAGTGCAATTACTGGACAAATCAGATTTGATATTCAATATACAGTATAACAATGAGAGAATTTTATCATCAAATGATGCTAAGTAAATTTCTCAGTAGGTCTTGAGCTAGAAGCAAGTACTCACGGCGAACTTCCAGTTTGCATTCTACTATGTCTTCTCCGCTGGAGTTGACCGCCTTACACATGTACACACCTCCATCAAACGGACACGGCTTACGGATCTCCAGAGTCAGCACACCCTGATTGCTGAACATACGATACTTGGCCTCGTTTGTGATGTCCATCTTGTTTTTGTACCATGTGATTTTAGGCTGCACAAAACAATGAGATGGATTTAGAAACAGGTCTTTACAATTTTCTTACATAAACATTATGATAGATAAGATAGCTATCCAAATCTATTACTCTTTTTTTTTCTTCTCAAACCGGCTATAATCTGGGTTAAGATACTAGCTTGTAATATATAGTATTTATCAGAATTATGTGTAAAACAAAACAAAGCTGTCAAACATTTCAAGAGCAGGGTAATCTGATTCTGTATTTTTGTAATTTGAACTACATGGTCAAAAATAAATAGACTAATTTGAACTCTTAACAGGTTGGGCCTTTTCCGCTTCAGCACGACAATATTTTTTGGGATGAATTGTAATGCCGACTGTGAGCCAGACCCCATTAGTAACCTCACTGATGCTTTTGTGTCTGAATGAGAGCAGAAGCCCACAGTTACATTCATTTCAGTTTGAAATGAAATGCTATGCTAAACAAGCACAAATGAGTGTGGTATTTTGGTGTGCTCATACTTTTGGCTATATGGTGCATAACCACTGAATTAAGATCACACATGCTCACCTTAGGGATGCCTCTTACGGAGCAGCTGAGTGTAGCGTTGTATCCAGATATAACTGAGCGACTCACAAGAGGATGTGTGAACTTGGGGGCCTCAGAGAAATCATGCTCTTTGTAGGAAGGATGCTTATACACAATGCCTGTAAATATCAGGAGATCTGGGTAAGCCACATGGGAATTAGAAAAACTTTAAAATACAAACAGTCTAACCATCAAATTCTAGCAGAAGTTTTCTTGCTGTCTACACTGCATACTAGTGAGAAGGCATGAGAATCTAGTGTATCTGGGCACAAATGGTCACCTGTTTTCTGGATGTAGGCACTGTCTTTGGAAAGGCAAGGCTCTGGACTCAGACCCACCATGTTTATGGCGTACACACGAAACACATACTCATTCCCCATGATCAGGTCTGACACCACACAGTTAGTGCGACGATACTGATCATACACAGTGTACCATTCCTGCCAAGAAAAGAAAACACATAAACGTAGTCATATATTGTGTACCACATTGTGAGACATCCTTTACTGTGATTAAAAGCTATATCTGTTCTTCTCTGAAACTGACTAGACCAAAACATTTTGACAAAAATATCTGGTGCATGAAAATGATTCATATATTTTATATGTACATAAACTACCGTACTTTTACATGAGTAAAAGCATTTATAATGTTACAAAAGATTTTTATTCATCAAAGAATGCATCACAGTTTCTACAACAATATTAAGTAGCACAACTGTTTTCAACACTGATATTAATGGGAAATGTTTTTTGAGCAGCAAAACAGCATATTAAAATGGTTTCTGAAGAATAATGTGACACTGATGACTGGAGTAATGATGCTGAAAATTCAGCTTTCCCATCACAGGAATAAATTATATTTTAAAATATATATAAAAAAGAGAGAACTTTTAAATTGTAATAACAATACTTCACAATATTGTTTTCACAGTATTCTCAATCAAATATGCAGTCTTGGTGGGAATAAAACACTTATTTAAAAAACATAAAAAAAAATCTTTCAGAGCCCAAACTTTTGAAAAGTAGTGCATTTAAAATGTTTTATTTTGTTTATGTTTTTTTTTATAATGTTAATTAATTAATTTATTTTATTGCAGGGTTTTTTTTTTCAGTGTTTCTTTTGTGCTGGTCGTAAGCTAGTCTCAGCCTCAGACGTCACGTCCACAGACCGTTGGCTGAACGCCTGATGCATATGGCACACTTAACTGGAAACTCTTCAAGATTTTCGAAGTCATCATTTGGTTGATTGAATTCCACAGGATATCCAGGAGACGTGTGTGTCGTGTTCTTTAACGGTCCACCTGACGCCAAACTCCCTCATGTAAGAAGAACGTCGTCGTGTTTACAACTGTGATGAGCGCTTATCAGGATCAACTAAACACAGGATTTTCAAAAGTATGTGACGTTCACAGCTCCATTGTTGCAGTAAACTTGCACAATGTCCTTAAATGAATAATTTATTAGATACACGCCGGTCTGTTATTGTAGGGACATCGACTTTACATTTTACACCCCTATACATGATGCGGAACAGAACTAACTGTGATTGGTTGCGTTACATGTCAGTCAAACATCCTCTTAGGTGGTCCTTGGCCAATGAAAGCTGCGATAGAGTCCAGGGCCCGTATCCCTAAAGATTCTGAGAATCCTCTCAGAGAGCTCCTAACTTAACCTAAAAATTCCTTGCCAGGAGTTTTAGCTTAGAAGTGATTCCAGAACATTTTCAGTGAACTCTGAGCAAGGAATGGATGGAAAATCCTATCTTAGTGAGGAGGTGTGGTTGACCCCGTTGCTAGGTATGAGTCATAATTTCAAAAGCCGTGATTGTTTGATCCTACAAGTTTGATGAAAATGAACTTTTGGTGATAATGAGCAAAGGATGTACCCTCAAATCAATAAACATAATTATACACTCTAATCTTATGCAGACTGTAATTGTAAATAATATTTCACATTCAAGAAAATATCTGGAAAATGAATAGTAAGCTGTAGGGGTTATAGCCTAACATTAGAATCTAAAATATGTGAAAACTTAAGCTCATTACACCCTGTTCAAATAATGATTCCTGTCTTATTTGCTCAGATTAATATCCTAGCTGGCATATTTTGTACTTTCACTCCCATATGGACCCCATTGAAAACAAGATGGCCTATCTCAAGGGGCTGTCCTTAATGAAGTAGAAATTACAACGTTACAACTCAGTGTGGTCTTAACGAGGCTAACACGGCTCAGCTTTTATCAATGTCTGTGATTGCTGGCTGGTCTATTTATGAAGGCTTGTTAACAAATATCCTACAATATTTTCGTGTCACTTTTAGGGGAAATTCTAAGAAAACGTCATGACTCTGAGAATTTTCTTAGAATTTGGCCGCTAGGAGCCACTTTTTGCACAAAAATTCTTTAGGGATACGGGCCCAGACCTTCTGCCTTCAGTTTGAAGGTCTGGTTACGCAAGACTAACGCAAGACTAGTTGTAACCCCACTGCTCAAGAAACCCACTCTAAATCCAGCACTAAATCCAGAAAATTACAGACCTGTATTCCTTCTTCCATTCGTTGCTAAAACACTTGAATGAGTCGTGTTCAACCAAGTCTCTACCCTTTCTTATATAGAACAACCTTCTGGACAACAACCAGTTTGTGTTCAAAAGAGGCCTCTTAACTGAGACTGCCCTGCTCTCGGTTATTGAAGCTCTGAGAGTGGCAAGAGCAGCTTCCACATTCTCAGTACTCATCCTGCTGGATCGGTCTGCTGCTTTTGACACAGTAAACCATCAGATCCTCCTGTCAACCCTCATGATGAAGGGCATCTCAGGAACCGCACTCCAATGGTTCAAGTCTTACCTCTCAGGTAGGTCGTGAAGGGGTGAGGTGTTTAAGTCACAACATCTAGCTACTGGGGTGCCTCAGGGCTCAGTGCTTGGACCACTTCTCTTCTTCATCTACATGTCATCACTAGGATCTGTCATTCAGAAACATGTTTTTTTCCTATCACTGCTACGCTGATGACACACAACTCTACTTCTCATTCCAGCCAGATGATCCGATGGTAACTGCTCGCATCTCGGGCTGCCTGACAGACATTTCTTGGTGGATGAAGGACCACCACCTTCAACTCAAACTTGCAAAGACAGAACTGCTTGTGATCTCAGCCAACCCAGCACTTCATCACAACTTCTCCATTCAGCTAGGTTCATCAACTATAACTCCATTCAGGACAGCCAGGAACCTTGGAGTTGTAAATGATGATCAGTCTTCACAGACCACATTGCCAATAGCTGCTCACATCAAATTCAAGACACTGATGTTTTCCTACAGAACAACCACTGGCTTTGCACCCCTATACCTAAACTCACTACTTCACTACCTATGTGCCCTCCAGAAGCTCACGTTCTGCAAGTGAATGGCCATCCCAAAGGGGCACAAAATCACTTTCACTGACCTTTACCTTGACTGTTCAAAGCTGGTGGAATGACCTGCCTAACTCAACCCAAGCTGCTGAGTCTTTAGCCATTTTCAAGAAACTGCTGAAGACGCACCTTTTTCTTCAACACTTGACCCATTAATACTAGCACTTACAATTCAATATATCTATTTTTTTTTTAACTTTGCTATGTGTACTGTGCTAGACTAACTGGGACAAGTCACAGCACTAGTCGGTTGCCCTATTGTTGGCTTGATTGCTTCTATTGCTCTGCTCATTTGTAAGTCACTTTGGATAAAAGTAGAGATGTTCCGATACCCCTTTTCCATTCCCGATACCGATTCCGATACCTGAGCTCAGGGTATCGGCCGATACCGAGTACCGATCCGATACCTGGGTGTGTATCTGTATATATATATACACTACTAGCCCTGTATGAATTGATAGAATTATTTATGGTGTGCTTCAGACTTATCCCTTAATAAAACAAGAACAAATACATACAGTGAACTAGAGTATTTTTATTATCTGACATACATTTGTCAGTTATATTATTTATTTATTTTAAGTGAAAAAGAACTTCAAATGCAGCCACAAATCTAACATTGTAAACTGAAAAAGGTATATTAGTTTTACAATATAACTATAAAAACAGT
>RJVU01061675.1:5215345-5242823 GCA_003731715.1 Anabarilius grahami | reverse complement strand
ACTAACATTTTCTGTTTCAAATGAAAGCTGTTATTTTGAACTTTCTATTAATCAAAGAAAATTTCTGTTTTTGCTGTATTTTTTATTTAAAAGAGATTTTATTAAAAAGAAACTGCTTTCAAAAACATTTTAAAAAAAACAACAAAAAAAAACCTACCAACCCCAAAATTCTAAACAGTAGTGTACTTTCTTGATAAACACATTTAAAGCAATTCTGCGGAATCTGTGGGTTTGCTAAATTAGCTGAGCCTTTGACTTTGACTTACAGCCTTCCTTGCAGTACTCAACCCCATAGCCTTCAAGCTCGGCTGAGCCCATCCTCTCTGGAGCCCTCCATTTTAGTGAGATAGTGGTATCACTGATGTCATCAACACACAGGCCAATGGGCTCGCTGGTAGGAGCTATAGATATGAAGTTTATAAGAATGAAAAGATGTTCTTGTATAAAGTTTTGTTCAAGTAGCATTTGCTTTGTATCGGCAGCTGGAGTAAATGCATCGTGAAACTGTTGGAAAAGCTCACCTTACACTATATTTTGTCTTTCCATTCAATGCCAATACACTGGTTTGCATTTTTGCACCTAGCCACTCTGAAAGGCTATTGTATTAAAGATTAACTTTAATAGCTGATTGCAAGGAAAACCCTTGCATGTATGATGTATTTTGAGTGGCTGGATGGACCTGGACTTGTCACCGCGTTCTCCAGTAAAATGTAATTGAACAATGTGAGAAGAGCATAGCATTGTCACAAGCCAAGCAGCCATGGAAACTATGGAAGCAACCTCACTTGTGTGAGGTTCATCTCCACTTATTTTCACAGTAAGCCTTTCGTTACTGACAAGAATAACCAACATTGCTTGAATGAGTCTGAGTTTGACTAGGTCAGTGGTTATAAGGGCCTCCTGAAGATATACATGCTGTCTGCTGTGATTTGCAAGCAAGCTTCAGTCTGAAATGTTTGTGCCATATTTAAGCGTCAATGACATGTCCAGGTCAAACTGTATTTATGAAGACTGAACTTGCAGCAAATCCAAGAACATCTATTCTTATCTAGCCAAGTTAACTAGAGTACAGTTACATTTCTTTGAAATGTAAACAATCGTTTCTCGCTGTAAATATGAGGGCAATAACCTGAAATAAATAGATTAAAATGATCAGGCTTTGTTTTGGTGCACTTATTCAGGCCTTAAGGTGTGGTTACATTTACTATTGTTCAGCCAATTTTCATAGTCAATAGTAATTTCCACAATAGGGAATTTCCCTTGAAGGCAAAAGATTATTATCATATGCAGATTTCGCATTCAGGTCAAGTACACAATTTTGATGCATTTACCAACAGAAAGCTGCTTGGTTTGGAAGTGACTTTGGAAGTGGGCTGTGCTTCATACATCAATACACTATTGACAATGGACCTTCTTTTTTTTCCCCCGCGTAATTTCGCTAACGCTTGGATGCAACATTCACGCTAAGAGATGCATTTAGTAAAAAGCTACATGTTCAATACAACAAAACAACAGCTTAAGCACATCAATGACCAAGCCACATACAATAGCCAATGATCACATGTGGACAGGCATTATCAAACCGGTTTAGGTTTTAATTCCTCTCTATGGCATATTCAAGAAACTCAATGGTTCTTGAAATAAGTTAATGACAATGGTGCATCAAAACAGCCATAAAAAGATACATAAAGAGGTCGTGGAGACTGATGTAAGCCCCACAAAAGATTGTTAGAAATAGACGCCTACTGCCAACAGGTTCAGGTTCAGGCTCTGGCTCCGGCTGTGGTGGGGGGGCTACTTCTGCAGATGGTACCTCCTCCTGTCCCGTTGGTGCTGCTTCTGCTGGAGAAGCTCCATCTTCAGGAGGAGCAGGAGCTGCCTCCTCTTCAGCTAGAGGTACAGGAGCCTCAGCACTAGCCTCTTGTGCAGGTTCTTCTGGAGGTGGTGCTTCTGGCTCCGGTTCTTTGGTTTCTGCTGGGACATCGGGCGCAGAATCAGCTGGCGGTCCCTCAGCTGGCTTCTTCTCAGCAGTCTTAGGGAGCATTGGTTTGGTCATTCTGCCTCTGGGTCACTACAGTGTGGTACGTTTTCCAAGTAGAGCCTCCTGAAAAGTATCTCTCCGCTCTGTAACACCTGCTGTGGTTTTCTCCTCTGGCCAAGTGACACGACAGGGCAAGCAACAAAGGAAGTGCACTGTCCTGCCCCCTCCTCTCTTTAGACAATGCCGTAGATACAGCTTTGCAGAGTTTTAACATGCCATTATTTATAGAGAAGGATGCCAAGGATAGTTTCCTAATCAGCTGTCTTGTAACAGACAACAGTCTACACAGATAGCAAAGCTTTTATCACAGATCACTAGAAGATTATGTGAAAGATGAGAAAACAATGTATGCAAGAAAATCAAGATGTCAATTATTTAAACCGAAAAGGACCTTTTCAGACCACCTTAACAGCACACAACCTATTGAATGGACCAATTAGATGAATGACAAGATGTGTCTAAATCGTTCGACATGTCTGGAGATCAACAGCCACTGCCTATTACATTTAAATATTGGTAACAGAGGCTTAAAGAACAGCAGGGGAAACAAACGTGTCAATAATACATAAGTAAAGTTATAAATCAAAGCAGTGGAACTCACCAACTGGCACAAATGGCTGGGAGGCGGCACTTGGGCGTGACATGCCGATGGCGTTTACTGCGTAAATGCGCATCTCATAGGCCACGCCCTCAATCATTCTCTTGGCCTCATATGTGGTATCTTTATAAGGATCAAAATTAAGTCTCATCCATCTATAGCTCTTTTTCTTCTTCCTTTCCAGGACATAACCTTAGAGGACATTAAGAACACACTGTTGTCATCAAGGATTTTCATAAAGTGCACATTTAAAAGGAGATTTTCAGTAATATTATTAGGTCATTTTTCATTAGGTTATTTTTCCAGAATATCTAGGTTATATAGGTTACGTCACTTAACTTCAAATTAGATTGGGTTTATGTTAAGTTAGTGTTTGAGAAAACTAATTTACAGTTCCTAGGAATGTGTGATGATGTCGACAAGATTTACTGTTATATTAACTATGCATAGTAACACTGTGTACTGTCAGGTTAAGTCACCTATGACTGGCTGACCACCATCAAAGCGTGGGGGATCCCATTGGACAACACAAGAATCTTCACCAACGCTAAGGATTCTGGGAGCTTCAGGTGGGTCTGGCACATCTGTAAAACATTAAAGTGCGGTCAGCCCATTTTTTCATAAGGGTCAAAGTGCGGTACAGCTAATGTACAGTTACATCAAAGGCATCAAATGGCAGCACTCTGCTATTCATTTGAATGTTCTGAAAACCTCATAATGGCAATACAAACAGAGTGATAATAAACAGCCACAGAGATATCTGGACAGTTCAGTTTGTGGCCTTTTTTATGCATTTTATTTTTTTTATCTAAAAAAAAAAAAAGTGTAGTTCTAAAGTGTGCAAGCAGTCATGAAAAACCCCAGAAATGTTCTAAGCAATCTAAAGACCTTTCTGAATTCATGTACAACAGGGTGTTGCAACATGGCCCGTAATGAAATTAGGGCCTAACTTAAGCCTCCCGGAGAACAGCTGCGAAATGTACCCACCGTAATGAGATTTAATAAAGCTTACCAACAACTTTGACATTAATGTCAGCTGTATCCTCTCCAGCAGGATTGCGTACAATGACAGAGTACACGCCCTCATCCTGACGCTCCGCCCCCTCAATGGTAAAGATGCAATGGCCTTTGGTACTCTCCACATGGACACGCCCATCTGAGTCTGTCAGCACCTGATCGGCCAATCAAAACCACTTGTTAAAAATGGTCAGTGTTTTTCAATCTGGCTCAGTCACAGGCCCTCACATTCAACTCTGAATTTTCAAAACCAGGCAATGAAGAATAGATCATGGGAAAGATCTAATATAATACTTGCCAAAACACACATAGATACTACAGATTATACCGTACGTTACCTGTTAAATACCTCCCCTAGTTCCTATGAATGGAAGATGCTTACCTTTTATTTTCAAACTTTATACTTTATGAACTTTAAATCATGAAAGATGCACTCACCTTGTAGACACAGTATTCTACAGAGTAGTGTGCGGTGTGTGTGAAACACTTGATGCTTTGTAGCAGTGTCAAGATCTCACAAGTATGATGAGTTGTATGTCAAAGAGATGCTTGTGTTAATGTTAGAGCAGTTTGTTTCCTTTGTACCCAGGGAAAGACAAACCACAGTTAAAGTAGAGAAGAAAAAACTAAACTTTCAATAAACAATAAAAAATGAAACGCTTTGAAAAATGTAGTATTATTAAATATTGACTATATATATATGAACATGAGTTCCCATGGAGTGTCTCCCTGGATTAAATCGATCAAGACTGCATCATCATCATCATCATCATGCAGCATGGGTCAATAACAAGACATCCAACATCACAGCCAAAGCAAGTAGCATTTAAGACACCGGATAATGTACACTGTACAAGCAGTCTGGGATTGTTAAGGCCCGAACTCACTTCACCGTTCTTCACTGTCCATGTGTGCCTTGGTTCAGGATGCGACTCTTCCTCCTTAGAGCTACCCTACATGAGCAGAGCAGAAGCTGTGAAGCCATGGCAACCAGGTCAGGGGTTAAGTGTGAGAAACTGAAGTGTCAACCTCCCATCTCACCACAAACCTCCCAGTCCCAGTGAGCCTCGACAAGACTTTCTGGTTATGTTTGGGAGATGTTACAGTACCTACCTGTCAAGGCTTCTGAAGCCCACATGCTGGATCTCCTGTTACATTTGCAACAACATGGCAAATCGTAAAGAATTACAGTACACCACAAACTGCAGATGAATTCAAAAAACAGTATTTATCCTCAAATAAAAATGATTTTCTAACTAAATAGTTTAGTGTAGGTTTGGCTATTCTGCTGTAACTGACCAGGGCTACATTTCTCAAAACAAGTCGATCGTATAGACCATGGTTGCCAAAGGTTCCTTTGATCTACTTAAGCTTACAATGATTTTGGGAAATGCAGCCCAGACCTATTCGCTCAGTCAAGGATTGGATAAAAATCGATACTAGACAAAATTTAATGACTCACTCTTACCTTTTCTCCTTTTGTCCAAACCACAGTGGGGGCAGGATCTCCAGTAATTGGTACATCTAGTCGCAGTTTGTTTCCAGCCACAACCAAAATTGTGGAGTCAGAGGTGCGACCCATGCAGTCCAGATGAATCTTGGGAGGATCTTAAAGTAAACAAGAGAGAAGTTTGTTGACACATTCCTTAAGAATGTACTGTATGACACCAGTCAAACAAAGTGCATTTATGATTTAATGTTGTTCCCAGAAAAACATTACATGATTGATAAATTATTATTGATGCTGTTCTTTTTTTCTTTTTTCTTTTTTTACCTTGGCGAGGAACAAAGTCAATCTTGACCTCTGTAAAGACAAAGCATAATAATTTGAAAAAGAGTGGCATAGAAATGAAAAAAGAGTTTAAACATACATTCATCAGTAATAATTAAACAAAAGAAAGTAGGCTACCTAAAAAGTTGAGCTTGGCAGAGAGATTAAAGGCATAGCCTTCAGGTACGAAGGTGTAGTCACCCTCATCCTCTGGCTTCACGTCATCAATGGTGAGCTTATGAATCCTGAATATAAATATATAAATTAACTTTACAATATGAACATCACAGCAGTGTTGTGAAGTAGTAACAAATAGTGAAGTGAGGTTGTAACGTCTATATTTTTTAAAATCCTGTAGCTTTTTTGTTAATTTAGAAGGGACCTGGCGTAGGCACTCGTTACAACGCTACATTTTCTCTGACAATGACAATTTTGTGAAGTTTTTCTTTTGTTTGTCTGTTTTGATTAAGGATGCGTCCTAGTAAGGCTGCATTTCTCGGCTTCCATGTCATCAAGCGCCACTGAAGGCCATCTCAATTTGAAGGATCCTTGGATGGCTGACTTTGTTGCGCGATCTTCATTTAGCTCATTTTGAAGGATGCATCAAGTGTATCCTTCGCATCCTTAAATCACCCAAAATCCTTTGCACACATTCCAATTAACAAAAAAGATGGAAAACGAATCTGCACAGAGCTTGTCTGAGATCATTATGAAATGTAAGTCAAAAATAATGTTTTTGAAGATGAAGGCGTACGTTATCATTTGTTTTGGTGTAAATTAATCACTTAACACTAAACCGGCAATAATGTAAGCCACTGTGAGACCACATACGGTTGTCATTCTCTGTATTAAATTAATAGAAAGACAGTTATAATATAAACATTTTTAATTATTTTCGTACCGTGAACTTACTAGACTGTCTCATTCTAGCATTTAATGCAGACGAGGACTAGTTGGAAAGAGGCAAGCTTTGTTTCTGAATGACCTAAGCAAAGATACAGTACCAGTCAAAAAAATTGGAAATACATTAAAATTTTTTGTGTTTTTGAAAGAAGTCTCTTATGCTCACCAAGGCTGCATGTAATCAAAAATACAGAAAAAACAGTAATATTGCTAAATATTATTACAAATTAAAACAACTGTTTTATATTTGAATATATTTTAAAACGTTTTTCGCTTGATATTTGTATAAAGTCGAGAACAGGCTCTAACATTGCACATCCTCATATTGTATACCATGTATAGGCCTATATGAAAATACAATGGTGTCGTATACTTTTTCAAAGGGACTAAACACTTTTACATTTAAATTTTATTATTTAAATTTTATTTTACTAATATTGTTTTATGAATATTAGTCTATGAATAATATTACACTATTATGTGATGAAATGGTACATGCTAAACATTTATGCTAACTTAAACTAGTCTTAATAAATGAGTGCACAGACATTATATATTCGTCTCCAACTCACTAGTAAAGTATCACCCACCTGCCAATGTGTGTGACATTAGTTCTGGCATCAGGTTTCACCTCCACTCCATTTTTGTACCAGATACCTTTAACATTTTCATCAGAAACCTCACATTTGAAGACAGCCTGGTCTTTGGCCTTCACAGTCAGGTCAGCAATGCTTTGATAGACCTCTAGCTCTTTCTCTAAAGGTCAGAGGTCAAAGAGAGCA
This sequence comes from Anabarilius grahami, assembly GCA_003731715.1. Taxonomy (NCBI): domain Eukaryota; kingdom Metazoa; phylum Chordata; class Actinopteri; order Cypriniformes; family Xenocyprididae; genus Anabarilius; species Anabarilius grahami. Next base: position 5,235,711 of record RJVU01061675.1, on the reverse strand, counting down.
CTATGTCATCACACATGACCAAAAACTAAATATGGATGCTTACCACATTACACCACAAATTCTATTCTAGCATATATTTTCATCAAAAACAACATGGAAATACCATGTTTGGATGTATCATGATGGTAAAATGGAAATACAGTAGCATATAAAAAGGTAGCATGTAAACACTATAGTATGTGATTATAGTATTTGTTCAATACCATAGTATAATCATCTGATATGGTACCATTTTTGTAAGGGATTTATGTAAGTTAAAAATGAATAAAATGTTTATTATGTTTTAAATACATAAAAGAATATAGCAAAATCAAGGTTTAAATGTATAAAATGAAATATGCATGTTCTCATATGGTGTTTTGTTATTCTCAGAGTTTGACAACACCTGGTCACCATTTACATTCAGTGAACGGAAAAGAACAGCATGAAAATTCTGCCTGCTGTGGTTTACGGTACAAATAAAATCGAATGGGTTTGAAACGACAAACAGGTAAGTAACTGGTTCATTTTTGGATGAACTATCCCTTTAAGATTGCAATAAAGAGAGGTGGGGTACACAAAACAGGAAGTCCCACCGCAGCCTGGTAGAGTTACAGGATTGCTTGGCAGCTGTTTTTTGTTTTTTTTTGCCACTTCTTGTACTTGATCCCAGACAACCTGGTAGCAGACACACCTGGGTATCAGTTTGCTTGTAAAGTGCTATACATGCTTGAAGACTCAGAATAGGAGACAGAATGAAGGAGGGAGATAAGAGAGTGTGAAAGTGACAGAAACAAACAATAAAAAGAAATGGAAAGAAAGGGAATGAGTCATAAATCTTTCTTAGATGCTATTAAAAGCGATATATGGAGTGGTGTGTGACAATGACAGAAAGAGAGAGTGAGAGAGGAACAGACAGAGTCATCTGCCCTGTTAAAATATATGGGTCAGGCGGTCTAACAATAGCTGGCATGTGGGCACTGGAATGGTAACCTTGTGCAGAAGTGTCAGTGGCCATGTTTTCTGAACTGACAAGAGGTGAAGTTTGAATGACATGGCCATGAGTGGGTGAGGTTTAAGGGAGGAGTGAAGAATAAAGAACTCTTAGATGTCTTGAACCCAAATCATGACCTGCAGACTTAGAACTAGTTTCATATCCTAAATATTAGAAACCTTAAAGGGTAAGTTCACCCAAAAATGTGTCATTTAAATAAAAAAATAATGTCATTTATTACTCACCCTCATGCCGTTCCACACCCGTAAGACCTTCGTTAATCTTTGGAACCCAAATTAAGATATTTTTGTTGAAATCCGATGGCTCAGTGAGGCCTGCATTGCCAGCAATGACATTTCCTCTCTCAAGATCCATTAATGTACTAAAAACATTTAACACAGAAGAATCATAACACTCCGAAGCTTCCTGAAGCAGTGTTTTGAAATCTGCCATCACTATATAAGTCGTTATTTTGCTTTTTTTGGCGCACCAAAAACATTCTCGTCGCTTTATAATATTAATATTGAACCACTGTACTCACATGAACTGATTTAAATATGTTTTTAGTACATTAATGGATCTTGAGAGAGGAAATGTCATTGCTGGCTATGCAGGCCTCACTGAGCCATCAGATTTCAACAAAAATATCTTAATTTGTGTTCTGAAGATGAATGAAGGTCTTACAGGTGTGGAACGACATGAGGGTGAGTAATAAATGACAGAATTTTCATTTTTGGGTGAACTAACCCTTTAACGACTGCCATATGCAAAATATATATACAGCTCTGGAAAAAATTAAGAGACCACTTAACATTGATTTCTGAACTTGGAGTGGTCTATTAATTTTTTCCAGAGCTGTATATATATTTTTACATACATTTTTCATCCCTTCCAGTATCAAATGCAGAAATCGTTCAACAAGTTACATTATAAATCTGAAAACATCTGTGGGGACAGAAATCTGCAAATATCATAGGCCTTGAAACTATTCAAAATCAGATATTTACCCTGAACCATGAGCTCTGCAAATGATTGCCCTCCATTGGTTTTCACCCGGTAGTGTCCACAGTCCTCCTTGGTCACATCATTAATGATAAGGACATGCTTACATCCATCTTTCTTGAAGCGGTATTTCAAGGACTCATCTCGGGTGAGTTCCACACCATCTTTCTCCCTGTAGAAGTCAGAGGTTTGCTATTTGTTAATATTCATTAATTTAATACTTCAGTCAGCATCTCATTGAATTGCAATTTACTATTCAAACTCATATACTATATATTATGTACTATTATATATATATTATATGCTATACACATATTTTAACTATAAAAATTTGTGTTAGGCTTCATTTGAATTATAAGTTATTCAAAACTTTACGAAAAGAATGCAGTGACAGATCTTTTCGTTTGTATTTTGGCGTATATTCGAGTGTAACAGCTTATAGAAAAAGACAAAAATGTATTCGATTGTTGATTGTATTTTGAGATGTGGGCGTTGCACTAAAAAATGAATGTGAGCTTGCAGTTGATTGTGAGAAGGGACGGGGTTTAAGCGGGCTTAATAATTGGGGCAGGCTGACGTATTCACCAGAAGATCATTGTATGATATTTTAATTAAACACCATGTCAAAACAAAAAAATAATGGATGAATGGTTCACAATACGTTCTATAGCATGCATTTACAAAATTGATAAATTTCATTTTGACTTTTAAATCACTGAAATTAAAGAGTTAGTTCACCCAAAAATTTAATTTCTGTCATTAATTACTCACCCTTGTGTCATTCCAAACCTGTAAAACCTTCGTTCATCTTCGGAACACTAATTACATTTTTTTTTGTTGAAATCCGAGAGGTTTCTGATCCCCAAGAGAAAGCAACGTAATTACCACATTAAAGGTCCAGAATAGTAGTAAAGACATCGTAAAATAGCCATCGTGTCTACAGTGGTTCAACCTTAATGTTATGAAGCGATGAGAATATTTTTGTGCACAAAAACAAAACAAAAATAACAACTTTATTAAACAATTTCTTCTCTTCCCTGTAATTCTCCTACGCAGTTTACATTAGACACAGCGCAGAGCTTCAGGGTTTACGTCAGAACACCGACTCATTATTGGCCGGCTCCTGTGTCAGCATCACACGCATGGATTGTGCTGCTCATGTGAACAGCATCAGACAATACTGAGTTGGCGTTCTGATGTAAACCCTGAAGCTCTGCACTGTGTCTACAACGTAAACAGCGTAGGAGAATGACAGGGAAGAGAAGAAATTGTTGAATAAAGTTGTTATTTTTGTTTTGTTTCAGCGCACAAAAAGTATTCTCGACACTTCTTAACATTAAGGTTGAATCACTGTAGTTACGTGGACTATTTTAAGAATGTCTTTACTACTTTTCTGGACCTTGAATATGGTAATAACGTTGCTTTCTTGGGGATCAGAAACCTCTCGGATTTCATCACAAATATCTTAATTTGTGTTCTGAAGATGAACAAAGATCTTACGGGTTTGAAATGACATGAGTGTGAGTAATTAATGACAGAAATTTCACTAACCCTTTAAGTTAAAAATCCTTGGAAATACTACAGACTAATTACAACATGTATGCTCTGTTTTGGTTTATTTCTAGTTCCTGTTTCCTTTGTTCTCATTTTCCTGCCACTAGTTTGCTTCTGTGGTTGTTAATTAGCTCTCCACACACCTGTTCTGTTTCCACATTGATTACCCTGTTTGTCCAGTATATAAGCCCTGAGTTCTCCTTGTCCTGTATCGTTTATAGAAGAGTGGTTGTGTTTCTCCGTGACCTCCTACATGTTTGTTTTCTTTTATAATAAAGTGTTTCTCCTTGTATACAGCCACCGCATGACACTAAGTCCCTGAATTGACTTTTGTGAAACTGGCATGCTGGCATTTTAAACCAGTTAGAAAGAAATCAATGACAGAAAAGATGTTAATTACAGTAGTAAGGGAAATTCCAAGAAAGTTTGCTCCTGAACATTTTTGAAGGTGTAGTAATGGCTAGAGTTATTGTGTTATGGTGAAGACTTACTCAGTAATAACCTTTTAAAGTAAATCTCGATTTACGAGCATAACTGCAGGGTAGTAGCGAGAGCAAATGAGGTAAATCAAATGGCTGACATAGTAAAGGACTAACAATTTATAATAAGTTCATAGCTGCTATTCTTTTCCCATGCACCCATAAGCTTTGATCCCAAATCGATGCAGTTCTACATCTTATACTGTACATGTTAATTCCAATCAGTTTATACTAAAGACAAAAAAACACATTACTACCCCATGTTACTTGTAATATAGTCATACATTGCTGAGTTTCAGTACCAGGAACAGTATCTACTTCTTCCTTTCCCTAATCATGTTGGTTCTAGAAAGTCATCCACTATTCGAGAAAGGTGCCATTAGCCACCAGTGACTTTCTCATTCCATTCTAGGACACTTGTGAGGTGCTAAAAGGCTGCTATGACCTTTTCCAGGCACTGATCATTTACAACCCAGGGTGATATAGAGCCTTGGCTACAGCTATAGCGGAACCAGCTCTCACTCATGCACCACCATCTGTCAGTCAGTGTGACTCACCCAACCAGCCAGCCATGCTGAAAGAGACACATATGCCATCTACTGGACATGTGAGGAATGCCAGGACTCAAGGACAGCTTGTGAAATGTTCACCTTTTCTAAACTCTTCTCTGATGTTGTTTGATATCAACTTTTTGTTTGTTCATACATTTTTATTAAAGATGCATATCTGACCTGAAAGGCCTTTTTTTAATCTCTCCTGGAAATGTGTTATTAATAACGAAAGGGAAAAGGAAGAGTGCGCATGTTGAAAGACCTACCATTTCACCTGAGCCCCCTCTTCAGACACTTCACACTCAAACTCCACTCTTTCTCCTTTCATAACCATCTGATCCTCTAGGTTACGTACGATCAGAACAGGAGGCTCTAAAAGCAAAGAGAGACATTAAAATGTAATGATATGTTTTTATATCATTTTAATTACATATAAAATATTTACTTGTCTGTAAATGTCATTCTCAGCGATCTTTGTCTGTGGAAGTTAATTACCTTTAACAAAGAGCTCAGTGACAGTCTTCTCATCTCCAACTACACACGTATAAGCAGCATCATCTGCCAGAGTACAGTTGTTGATGGTGAGGAAACGTTTGTTGCCTACACTCTCAAAGATGTACCTGTGGGAAAACAAGAAATTATTCAGTAGCAGTTCCAGTTTTGTTCTCCAGGTGGGGACAAAGCATCACTGTTGGAGAAACTTTTCCAACCATACATTAACATCAGAAAATTAACAATAACTTTTATAAGTTTATAAACTTTTTCATTATCATGTCAGAAATCTTTTGGCAAACAAATAATAGACAATTGTTAAACATATGACACGACTTGCTTTTAAAATTCTTCAATTCACAAGATGTATTTTTACACAAGGTTTCACTTTTAACTAAGGTCACTGAAAGCTATTATGAGCCATTGAGGATTGTAGTTGTTTTTTTCTATTGTTATTTTAGTCTATCCTTAAACATCTGACAGCCTCCATCCGTTGGCACCGCTGACATCTGAGTCTACAGTGCTGCTGTGTATTCTTGGAAAATGTCCCTGCATATTCATAGTCAACAGGCTGTTTGAGACATCTAACCCCACAGGCGAGCACTGAGGTTGCTTATCAAGTGTAGGTAGGCTGCATACTGTCACTGTTGGGTGCCACTCACTTGCTAGGGTTGACAGCGGAGAGCAGGAAGAACAGTCCATCCATCCACAAGCACACAGAGTTGTCAAATGTTAAAAGAAATAGACAGTTATTTGTGATCAAGCCTTTCAACTACTTTAAGAATATGCATAATAATTATAATATATTTCACATATTTTGAATGTTGTTTTCCCCTTTTAATTACAGTTAAAGGACATAAATACATACCTTCCAGTTGGGTGTATCTCTTGTCCATTTTTTAACCATTTAACTTCTGCATCTGGATTGGCCACTTCAATTTGCAGTTTGATCTTGTGTCCCTTTTCGACTTGGTAGGCTGGGTCCAGCTTCCTAAGAAAAGCTGTGAATAAAATAAGGATGAAAAGCTCAGTCACCACTATTAGAAACAAATCAAAACAAAACCAAAATACTTATTTAATGTTACATTGTATGTTTGGTTTTTGTTGTCTCTTTGGGCTTTGTACTCTTGTATAGTCATAAATGTTTGTAGGGAAAAAAACACCACTTCTAATGCATCAAATGAGCATGTAATAAACCTTTGGTGTTTTCTATTGAACAGATCCATTTCAAGCTACAAAACTGCTAAATGTAGGCAAGCATAGTCACTTTTGTAGTCTGTAAGGTTAAAAAAGGGTTACACACCTGCACTTTTCTTCTCCTCTTTTTTCATTTTCTTGAGTCTCTTGAGCATCCCCCGCAAGTCTGTGATTCCATACTGGAAGGCGATCTTTTCATACTCTGATGCTGGAGCCTTCTGGAGGATTTCCCATACGTCTACGTCAGGCTCTGTGCTCATATGAACAGCTCTGCAAACCCACAACAGAAGATGGATGTTGATCAGGACAGGCAAATCAAGTTTGAACATCTTATGTCTTCACAATGTTTTAATATTGTTCTTTTAAGAGATTATTAATCCGATAGTTCACCAAAAAATGAGAATTCTGTCATTAGTCATTTTTCTTTTTTTTTGGTCCATACAATGAAAGTCTGTGGGGTCCAAAACTGCAATGGACCCCAATGACTTTCATTGTATTGATAAAGACAGTTAAAACATTCTTCAAAATGTGTTGGTTTGCAGAAGAAAAAAGTGATACTGGTTTAAGGGACATAAGGGTGAGTAAATGATGACAGAATTTTTGGGGGAACTATCAGTTTAAGGCTCAAAAATAATGGCAATATAAGCATGAAGCATATTCAGTACATTATTCATTCAAATTCTTTATTAATGTATAGAAATGCAATTTACAACTGCAAATACATATTAATAAATTAGATCAATATTAATGAATGTTATTAATTCTGTAAAAAAGAAATCTTACCGTTGACCAGTTTTTAAGAAACTGCTGTACTTATGTAGAGGTAGAATCCAAGCATCAAGCATGGTAAGACAAACCACAGCTGATTAATTGCACATTATCAACCATTCAGATCTCATAGCAACAAACTGCTAGACCATCAAGACAATTTTACAGTTCATTTTTATACATGCATTTAAAAAAGCATGCAGAATCTACATTGTGGACTACAGAAAGTTTTTCCTTTAAATATCTTACCTTCGTGTGTCTCTTGCATTTATTAAACCAAGTAAAGAATTAGAAATTCTTTGCATAAATGTACAGTGTTTACTGACATAACCAATTTGCTATGCTGTCGTGGCAGAGTCAGTGAATGTGGGATGAATGCCGTGGGATGTAGAATGGTGTAGGAATTGTGTGAGCTCTAGGTTTATTAATGTGATTAATTAGGAGTATATGAGTATGATGGAGTTTGCTAAAAATAAGTCAAACATGACTCTATCTATCTAGTTCCAAAGTGGGTGTGCAGTACGTGGAGTGGAAATACATAGAAGGACTAAAGTTGGCAATCAGTGGCTGATTAGGAGAGAGAATAATCAAGGTATCACATGCACACTTCGCATTACAACACTCAACATTCCTTCGTGCACAAGCAGTCAGTTCAGTGTGACTCACTTACTCTCTGAATATGGGAGTGGCACAGCCACAGAGGAGAAAAACAAAAAACAATTATACATAGATGAGCCTCAAAATTGTGCAGGTAAATTGGAACAATTCATCAACAAATAATGACTAAATAAAGCATATATATCAATATTTAAAATCAGAATTCATACGGTAAGGTACCTGTATTTTATTTAAATTATTTACACCTTATATAGCTACATTAAATAAACATAGAGTGGAGTTCAAACATCAGACAACAATTGTAACAATTGTACAAACAGTTGTAACTTTGGTAGCTGCAGGAATGATGAAAAAGGAGCAGGATCTATGACAGAAGTTTTTAATAAATAAATCAAAATAACTAAAATATTTATGCAGCTAGGCAATCTCAAAGAACTGGAGCAGAACAACCACACCCCAAATGAAAATGGACAAACTGAGGGATAGATATACACAAACTAATCAGGGGTAAAACAGGACAGGTGTGACTAAATCAATGAACTAATGAGTAACAATGGAAACTGACCAGAAGCGGGAACAAGGAACAAAGGAAACAGGAACAGAAAACAGTGCAAAACCAACTCAATAGCTATGTTTCCATCCAAAGTTGCAAATTTAACTTGTGCACAAATTTGGAATATCAGATAAAATATTTGCGAATAAAGCACTGTTTCCATCCAGTAAGTCGAAGAGAACAAATTCATCACTTGCTGATAAACTGGCACTAAATATCACTAAGAAAAATGGAAGTTGCTGCAGTAGAAGCCACTGTATATAATAATTTCCATATATAATAAATTACTTGAGCCTCAGAGCACGAGTAAGTTTTTTATGCACATTTTAAAAAAATAATTTCAGCTAGATTGTAGGGTTTGTACAAGTGTTTATTCCTGATATTCTTGATTCTATTGAAGAACGGTTTTTGGATATTTCTCAAATCATTTCAGCTCGAGTACTGATGGGGGTAAGGGAAATACTACTACGAAATACTAAGACATTCCAAAATTAAATTCCAGTTAAATTTTTCAGGGAAACATAAATTGTTAATAATATTAATTTGTTCAAAAATGCATTATATTACTCTATTGCAAAATATTGCATTTTCACAAGTGGTCTCAGACTTTTGGACTCCCACTGCATTCATTGCGAATTCAAGTTTTTGGCATGGGTAGACAATGAATGAATCTGATCATGTTTTAGGTGTCTCAAGACTTACCTCTTTTTTAGTAAAGCACTGAAGTCCAGTTCACCTGAGTCATCACCTCCATCTGTGCTACTGTAGGAGAGGAAGGAATCAAGAGCCACAAAACATGAGTATACAGAACTGTTACATTCTAATCTCATTACATTTTCAAAATTGGGGAAATCTTTCAACAGCTTCTCCAACATTAAAATGCAGTCATTTTAAAAAAACTGATTATGTAAAAGAACAGAATATTAAATATGTTGATGCATATGTCATGTTCAGACTGTATTGTTATGCATAAAACATGTATGGAATGGATGTACACTACTGTTCAAAAGTTTGGGTTTAATATTTTTTGAAGCTTGATCATTTTTTCGTATTCTTTGATGCATAGAATGTTCAAAAGGACAGCATTTATATGAAATAGATTTTTTGTATGTTTTTGATCAAAAGTGTCTGTCACTTTTGATCAATTTAATGCATCCTTGCTGAATAAAAGTAAATTTCTTTCAAACAAAAAAATCTGTAGTGAACAGTGGTGTATACTGACCAGTGGCGGCTACTGGTCTGTCAGAGAGGGGAAGCTCATTTTCGGCCTACATCATAAAATTGTCTATTTATTTAAAAGTAAATTCTGCCCTACGTACCTTTTCAAAAAAATGGTCTGTGACCCTGTCGTACCAACTAGGAGTCTTTTCAAGTAAAAAAATATTAAACTCTGTAAAACTGAAACAAGGAATGTGGTGTATAATTGTGTGAAATGTATGATGAAAATCAAGCAATTTCGCCAAGCAAATATCAAAGAAATAGGTTGCAGCAGTTTTTATTTCGACTGAACTTGAGAAATCCGCGATGGGACTGAGCGCGAATAGCTTCAGTGATTCCTTATAGTACAGAATCGCTGTCAGTCAAAAGGAGATGCAGTCTTTCGACAGACCCTCCAATCATCACGCTCGGAGTCCGGGCCAGCCCACTCCCCATTCACCCCCAGAGACGCTGAGCGTCCGTGGGCGGGACATAATCGCAGCGTTTATCCAATGACCGTCTAGTTTCGAAGCGCTGAAAAAAACCGTTCAAAGCAGCCCCATTGAAGTCAATGGACGCTGGGCTTCAATAGGGAAATGCACTGTGACGCTGCGGGAATGTATGAGAAGGAAATCGAGTCAGCCGACCTGCTATATGTAACTGATTCTGAACGAACTCGTCATTGAGATGAACGTTTTCTAACGCATTTTTAGTCAATAAAATGTTAATACAATAGTACATATTTGACCATTAATTTTGTGACATTATAAGGGAAGCCGAGCTTCCCTTGCAGTCTTAAATAAATCGTCCCTGATACTGACACATAAAGAGCACATATGGGCAGATGCACATATAACACATGCAAAGAATTTTCTAAGGCAATCGAAACTGGAATGGAGCTCCACTACGCTGTTTTTAAAGTGCCCCAATTATGCTATTTTTAAAGGTTCCTAATTTTGTTTTGTAGAGCCACGTTTCCACCAAAATTACCCCGTGCAATTTGTCCCAGAACTTTTTTCCCCCAGACCTGTTGCTGTCTGCATTTCCATCGCGGTCTAAAGTACAGTGAAGATTAGGCAAATTAGTCCTGTGACGTAGAACTGTGCGGGACTTTCCAGTTTCCACTGGATTTCATCCTCCGCATATAAGCTTAATAAAGCCTAAACCTCATCATCGGCCATATTTTTTAAACTCCATTGTTGATTCGAATATCAAACAACTCTTACAGCATGCACCGCAACATACTTTTAAAAATGGTGGTTGAAATAAAATGCTGCATGGAGTCAACCAATCAAAATGCTGTGTGAACTCAATCAGCATGTTCAGAGCCAAAGTCCCACCCCCAAAAGTTCCTGAACTTTAAAAAAAGAACTACCTTGTGAGCACAAACTTTCTGAGGGGAAATTTTTACCCAGGACTTCATTTAGACCCCAAACAATGTCTTTAGTACCTTTCTGAACCTTGAAAGTGGTGGTTAAATTGCTGTATATGGAGGAGTCAGATACCTCTCAGATTTCATCAAAAATATCCTAATTTGTGTTCCGAAGATGAACGAAGGTCTTACGGATGTGGAACGACATGAGGGCGAGTAATTAATGACAGAATTTTCATTTTTGGGTGAACTAACCCTTTAATATTGCTAATTACTGTATTTACTTATATATTAAGTAATATTCTTCAAAATTCGATAGTAGTTAGACGTTACTGCCGTGGATATTCCAAATAGCCTATGCATTCAGACTGCCGCCTTCGAGAGCGTCAAAATTCGCTCTGGCTGCCCTGCCAACAACGCTGAACTGTGCGTTCAGACCGCCGCCGGTGAGAGCATCAAAGTAACCAGCAACCAATCGGAATGTAGAAGTTCTCTGCTTGAGAGGATTCCAAGCAGAGAACAAATTGCTTAGCTGGAGAAAATAATGATAAATGTCATAAGGTTTAAATATACAATGGCACATACAGCTATGCCATTTTAGACATCGCATGCAATCAATGTCAGACACCTTGGTCCATGCATCATTTTTCTTATTTATGTCCCTGTATACGCAAACAGGGACACATGTCATATACTATTGGGAAACCCGCCACAGCAATTATCAACCTCTCCTCTATTTTGCTTGGCAACTAATGTTTGGTCGGAACCAAAGTTTACACGATTGCTTTCTGTGGAATCCTCTCAAGTGGAGGACCTCAACATTCCGATTGGTTGCCGCTGAACCGCGTCACAGCTCATTACCATAAAGTTGACCTTGCTAAGGTTTCTGGGTTGAACGACATGTTTCCTGGAAGCGATGAGCAACAACGGTGTTCAACAGGGTTTGAGATAAGTTTTCTCTTGTTTGGTGGGTGTGTCAAAAATGTCAGCCCAATCAGCAGCAACATGTATATAAACCACGTGGCATTAAAGAAACAGCTCGCACAATGGGTCCAAGTAAAGTCGATTACAAATGTGTATATGCAACAATTGAAGAAATAAGAAGACTTGTTTGTCATAAGAGTTTTATAGTAAAAATATAGCATATCAATTCTTCAAAAAGAACACAAAGAATGGTCTTCTCAGCTGCCATAGTTGCAACTCTTGCATCATCAGAACAGGGTGTTCAATGCACCACCGTTTCAGTTTTAAAAACGTTTTGCAACCAAAGCGTCTCAGCTGGCTACATCCTACTCCATACATTATGTCAGAAGTTACTCTTTGGTACAAGTCAACTTACGCAGGTGGTCTGCCGGAAGCTGGTTATTTCAGTTTATAAAGTTTTAAATATGATATTTTTCTTACAAAAACCCATCGCTTCACTTCAGAAGGAGCTTATTACACACGTTTAACTATCAAGGGCCTGTCCAAAAACCCACACTCACTGTCTTGGCAACTAGAGAGCGCGTGCATGCAACAGGAAGTATATGCGGATTGTACACAAGACCTTCCAAGGTCTTAAAAACAGCAAAGCACAGTACCCAATAGACTACTGAACAGACATATAGAAGTTTATTTTAAAATGCAAATTACTGAAGATCAAAATAAAGCTCTTTAAACACTTTAAACACTTTAAACACATACTCAGATACAAATGTATAGTATAATGCAATGTAAGTCGCTTTGGATAAAAGCGTCTGCCAAATGCATAAATGTAAATGTAAATGTAAATGCATTTTTAAAACACTATATGTGTGTCAAATTGGGTAATCAAAAGTTCTACACACACATGCAGTCTTCACACAAACTTGAACACTTGGGCCAAATACAGGAAATACTGGTATGTCATGTAAGTCGACAAGTGGTCAAGTGCAAAGACCTCAAGTGTGGCTATTTGGACAGGCCCCAAATCTGATGTTTATGATGTGTTTGTGAATCTAGAGGAGAGTTTTCATAAAGGTCCATTTTACAAGCAAACTACTCTGAATTTACTGCATTTATTGTAAACTCTGCAGACCTTTTCCATTCACAAACAGCTATATAACACACCATGAAAAGGTAATATTCAAAAAAGCATAATAGGGGCATTTTAAAGGCGCTTTGTTGGAGGATGTCAAAGATGAGGGTAAGAACACAGAAATGCTGATGCACAGAAGAAATCCATAGCAGACTCCTGTGATCACATATCAAAAATCCATGAGGCTGTTTAGTTATTATAAGGCAACAAGTGATAATCTCGACAGTAGAGTCTTCTTTCTCATCTGTAAATCGAATATTTGAAAGACATATATGTATGACCCATGATGCTCTTTAACGAACTTCTCTTATGGTTTGACAACATAAATCACCATGGAATGAAGAGGAGCAACAAAAGAGACATGTCACTCAAAGTTTGCACAGCTGGTTCCACTGATTTTGTCAAGGTATCAGCCACAGTTAAGAAGTTGAGGTGCATGGAGAGATTTCTGTTATTATGTTTCAAATAACCAGAATTAAAGTATTACAAAACAGTCACGGACATAGTGCGGTTTCTGATTAAACTGGTGGCAAAGTTATTAGTGGAATCCTCTAATTTGCTCACTCTTAATCAGTGTCTGTACTTGAGAAGATCAGTGGACAGGGAAATCATATTCACTTTAAAGCCCTCAGCCTCTGATACGCCAGTAATGAGTGTTGGGGAAATTGCCCTTCTCACAAAAACAGAGAAAATGGTCAGAAGAGAACAGACAGGAAATGAGAGTCAGAATGAGAGTTTGCAAAAGATCCTTGGAGAGTGAGTCATAAAGCATCAGCAATGACTAATATCACTCACTCCCCTTAGATGTTGGCAGACAAAGGGAGAAGATTGAAAAGGACAGAAAGAAAAGGGCAAGCTATAACAGATGACTGACAGAGGGACACGGATGAACACTCAAGGACTCAATGAACTCTTTTTGATGACAAATCAGAGGGTTTGGTTGAGTAAAGACAACGACAGTGCTGTGAATATATCCCCTGCTGCTGCAGCAAACCCCTATACTTAGCTACCTTCCAGGTTCTCCCATCTTCTTCTTACCACCTGCACTGGTGCTCCTGGGTAATCAGCAGTTTTAAAAATGGTTAATGCAGTATACATGCCAAATTTTAAATCCCAAATATGGACTCAAATGCTATCTTTATATGCAAAACAAACCACAACAATAAGCGCTAGGATCTATGCACACAAAATCATCAAACCTCAAATCTGACAAGCAAAAAAAAAGTTAGCATTTCATGTTGCTAAAATGGCATGATACACCTTTTTTAATTTTATGAAAGAATAGTTGAAATCACTACTTTAAATTATACTTTCTTAAATGTAGAAAAATAAATACTCACGTGCGTCTAAATGCAGAGCGAATATCAAACCCTTCTGTTGTACGAGCCTCTGGAGTATAAAATACACAGTGAAAAGCACACATTAGCAATTAATTTGGCACAATTATAATTCTTCAGAATTATTCATTCCTTGTTATTTATCAAGCATGCATATGGTACATCTTATTCAAACTGTTTTGTCAGACCCAAAATAAAAGTTTGGGTTTCACCATCAGTATTGCCGAGAATTGGGCTACTTTTACACTTTTGCCACTTGTTGTTTTTCATGTCCGCGGGTTGAAACGAACCCAAATAACATGATATTTATCCCCTGGAATGCGAATTTTACCAGGGGAACCCCGCCAAAAACGCGGATTTTACCCCCTGGAACGTGGGGAGTTTTGGGTTAGTTTTGAGTAGCAATTGGGCAGGTTTTGTTGTGAAAGCCTGGCAACCCTCCTTACCATGTACTACTAGGTCAAAATTACAGCTGTCAAACTTGTCTCTAGAGGACACCTCACAACGATAGGCTCCAGCAAAGTTGAGTTTAGCTGCAATGACATGCATCTCGAATGTGTACACCTGAATAGAAAAAAAAAAGAGTTTTGGTTAATTTTACTGATTTTTCACTTTCAAAATATTCTAAATGTAGTGTGTATTATGTAACTATTTGATCATTGTCAGACCTTATTGTTGCGGTCATAGTGCTCTTTGAGTTGCAGGTGCTTTCCTGACTTGCTGGCCAGATCCATCCACTTTCCTTTGAACCATTTTACTGTGGGCTTCTTCAGCAGTGATTCACCACACACCCGAGCAACAAAGCTAATGTTCTCACCTACACAGGAGGAACAGATTGGAAGAACGTTTTCACCTCATATGCATTATCAGTTTCTTATTGACGCGAGGCACTGTCACTTACCTGCATTCACCTCCCCACTGTAAGGCTTCTCTGTGAAGAGACCAGTAAGGTCTTGCCTTGTGTCAGGATGATGACTCTCAGGCAGAGCTTAATAACAAACAGAAAAGGTAGGTTTGTTATTCAGTCAATTTTGATCATTTTAAATGTGTAATTAAATGAAAAAGCATAATTAAATATGCCTGTGTGTTTTTCACCTTCAGGTGCTACAACATCTAATACGGGTCCACTGGTGTCTGGTGCTGTGCTTTCGGAAGGTGCTGGAGGAGCTTCTTTAGGTTCTTTAGGTTCTTCAGGCTTAGGATCCACAGCTGCAGGATCTGGGGATACGGCTTTTTGCAGTTCCTTCACTGCAAAAGTGCAAAAATTCTTAAAATGGCTTTCTGACAGATGATAAAAAGTGTGATAATTGCCCATCTGGGTGAGAGAGGTTTCCATTTTATTGATAAATTTACATCATATTAAAAATGCAGTCCCTAAAGCTTTACTTCCACTACTAAGGCCTTAAAGCTTTACTTCCTGCATCTATATCACAAAAAGGTCTGGGTCAAAGCAAGATGGTAATTCTTTACCTCACAGGGCTCTTGAGTTTAGCTTTTAGATATATTACCCTCAAAACACACTCTCTGTCTATTATTGAACACGTTTTGCATGCAAAGTTTTGTTCTCATGGGTCCTTTTTAACTTCTTCTGTGGCTGGATAAATGGCTCTAAACACCTGATGTATAACCACTGATCTATGTAATGCTGGTATAGAGACTTATTCGGACAGGATTTGTTTTACAAGGGTAGATGAAATAATGTTATTTTACCACAGGACATCTGTAATATTAATGGCCAATTTATGCAGAATAAGAAATTTCAGTAAAACTACCAGAAGTGTCATCATGTGCGTATAATGTTGCCCCCTGATATATCACTATTATAACTAAATAAATAGAATTATATTATAATTAAATTAATTACATTCTGATTGGATTCTGTTGGCAATAGGCACTAACCCAAAAAGCTAAAAGATGTTTTGTGCCTCTAAGTGCTTTCGACCTTCTTTTTGATATGAATGGTGCGGAAAACACGTTTGCCACAGACTTGTCCCACCACTTAGAACGCAACTGAATGCTTCTTCAAGTGCCTCCATACTTGAAAAACAGCAGAAAACTACTTTTAAACAAAAAATGACAAATTATTTATGTACATATTTACAGCTGGTCTATTCGCACGGGATTAGCATCCCATTTTTTATATTAGGTTATTTTTCCAGACCTTTTTACAGAAGGCACCTCTCCATGTAAAACTAATCCTGTCCGAATATGGCTTTAGATGAAATACAGGTCCAGATGAAGCACATGAAAGACTGGCCATTTATACTCAAGTGTGCTTTGGCTATAAAAATAGCACTAATACTTGTTATACTGAATCTCTTTCATTGACAGTTCTGTTTGTACAAGGATAATTGTGTTTTCTTTTTCCTGAGAATCAATTTATCAGGAAAAATGCACTAAAATAAATAACCTAGTTTGACAACTAAATGTTAGTTTGACCTTCTTGCCCCTGACTTTATTAGGCTAACTATTTCTCCAGTATTTAATTTAACCCACACTTATCTTCTATTTTTTTCTATGCACAATGCCTAACAGGATCATAACTAAGCTCTATGAACAAACACTAAAGGTTAAGAGTTTGAAGTGAGGAACAGCTATAAGAGGTCTGGGGAGTTTCCCAGATTCCACAGCAGGCTGAGAAATCCTTACAAATAGTGATAGCATGCTCAGAAAAACAACTGGTTACAACTCCAGAGAAAAGTGAATCAGAAAAGAGATTTGGTTATGGTGCTCTGTGACGGCTTTACAAATGAACCATAGGTGGGGTAAAAGTGAGGTAAATACAGGAAAGACACGAGTCACCATCCAAAAATCACCCACCTTCTAATTCTTTTATCTTTAATTCAAATTTGACTTTTGACACCCCAGCAATAACAGCATATCCCACTGCATCCTCGTGGACTGCATTGTTTATTGTGAGAGAGTGCTTATTGCCCTCCACTGAGATGGTATATTTGTCACTGGATGAGATGTCCTTGGAGTCTCGCTGCCATCTCACTTTTACATCAGGCTTCTCAGTCTCAGCTTCAAATATGAATGTTGCCCCAATCTCAGCAGTCTGAGTCTTTGGTTTCTTGGTGAAAGCTGAGACTAAAGGAGTGAGTGAAGGAGGGTCAGAAGGAAATGATGCATGTCCAAAATTTCCACCTCAAGCTCTTATCTCTGAAAATGTCTTACCCTTATCCTCTTTCCTCTCTAGCCTGTCTGATATTGCATATTTTAAATGGTCCTCAAGACTTTGTGGTCGAATGCTTATATGTCTCTAGATGTCTCAGGCCCAGTATATTCTATCATTTATCAATATAAGAAAATGTGTACTATTTAGTCATTATTAAAGCTCGGTAGCCTAGAAGATTTAGACAAATCTAATTTATATTTAGCCTACAATACATCATTTTTGTACAATTTTTTGCAAAGTTGTCACTAAACAGGAGTGCGTTTCCCGTACACTACGACGTACCTCGTTGCTTCACTACCATAATACGATGCATCGTTAAACAAATCAACTAGTCACGACTGTTTCCCGAAACCGTATTGTCGCCAACCAGTCGTTCAGCCTTGGTGAATGATGTCACGCAGGTGGTGGAGAAATAACTTCTTTGAATGAATCCGTTTGTGATCGAATTAATGCTAGATTTTACGGACATGGCATCTGAGGACTAATTCTAATTTGTGTCAGTTATTTTGCTTTATTTCCACATTCATTCGCTCGTTAAGTCGATCTTACGTAGGCTACTAGAGCACGTACGCACATGCGCACTCTCCAAAAACGGTGCTTAAAATTTCGACAAACTAAAATATGTAAATTACATTTGTATATATTCGAAATCAAAGATATACATTGTACTTAATGTCAACTTGCTTATTTTGGTCAAGATAACGATTTATTTAGTCCACATGTCATAAAAACAAGAAACTATGTTTCTTACCACAGCTCGAGAGCTGTCGTTCCAACCACACAAGTTTGTAATGCAGTTTGCTAATGTTCGTTTGATATGGTTTCGGGAAACACCACATAGTTGAACTATGTTAGTAACGACGGAACTTGCGATGTTAGTTGGCTAACAATGCTTTTGGGAAACGCACCCCCTAACTAGTCAGGGTCTAAAATGGACTCAGACTTTATAATAGCTATGTGACCCTGGACCACAAAACCAGTCATAAGGATAATTTAACATAATCTGAAAGCTGAATATATAAGCTTTCCATTGATGTATGTTAGGTTTATTAGGATAGGAGAATATTTGNATATATATATATATATAGTTTGCTTTTAAAATTAGTTTTTGCTGTGCATTTACCCCAAGTAAATAGGCTACTAAAATACTAACACGAGCTTAATTGAAAAATACAGTAGTGTAAAATGTATATACACAGTAATTTGGTATGAATAGGGGGCAATAGTAAACTATTTTTCCCTTTTGACACTTTGAGGTATTGCTGGAACTTGATCTTCATGGCTATTGTTACTCACAGGCCTTGAATTATTAACTGCTTATTCGTCATTCTTTTTTACTTTGAGTCACACATCTTCAATCGCATCAGTGCAGATGGTTCAAACATAAAGCGAGCCAACTCTCTGGGTTTAAAAATAGAGCATGCACTCTCCATTGAGAACTGCAGTCCACATTGACTTAGCCACAGGTAGCTGCTAGATGGATTAACTGGGATCTATTTCTGTTGTTTATCAAGTACTGGTCCCTCTCTTGCCATTTCAAAACCTCGGGTATCCACATTGTCTTTGTTCCATTGCTGCATTCAGGGCCTGTATTAGGACGCATGTTCATTTGAAATGTAGGGTTGAATGTCTAATAGAGGACTGATATGTGAAAGGTAATTGTCTAGAGTGAAAGAGACAGTTCATGGGGTAATTTAAGCCAGTGTGCAAGCCAATAGTCACTGGATTTTGCTGTGAGCTGGTATGGGAAGAAAAACCATTTCATGAAGGTGACTTATATCATTAAACTTATACTAGATGCTGATGCTTGCCATAAAAACATTTAAATCCTAGGTGTCTTGTCACTCAAAAAGCCTTCAAAAGAAAATGTGACATCTGTTAAGTCATGATAAACTTAAGAGCATTTTGATGTTGAGATGTCCTGTTATGAATCTGAATCAGTGGTTCTCAACTGTTTTTGACTCCAAGGCAGCCCTTTGTCCAAGACAATATTCGAAAGCCCTTCAGTCTAAGCTCATATGTACCTCTGGTATTTCTGGTGTAATAAAAATAAATAAACTCAAAAATATTATGGCAGTTTAATACTGTACATCTTTATTTTAGAAGGTAGTATAACTACATATAATTTCTAAGACGCTTTGGGGCTCCACTGTAAGTTTGCAGAGTACCCCTGTTTGCGCACTGCTCCTGGTTGAGAACCACTGGTCTGGAGCCATTGAAATACACCGAAGGGATTGAAAAAGGGATGAGAAAGTGTCTACAGATGGATTATGTGACTACCACTAAACTCCATTGCTTAATGCTAAAAAGTGATGCAACAGCATTGTTAGCATGCTGTAGGTCTTAGCGAATATCGCTTCGCTGGGCTGTCAAACAGGTGGTATCACATTATGGCAATCCTTTAATTCCTGCTTAGGCAAGGTTATTCTGTGCACTTTTGGAAAAAAGCCCTTTAGTCCACTGCCATTATTTTATCACTTTTGCTTGGATAAGGCAATAAATGGTGTTTTGGATTAAAAAGGCTGTCTATAATTTTTTATTTTAAAAATAATATTTTATTTTTTAATTTACTTTTTTAATGATTTGTTTTTTTTGTTTTGTTTTTACAGCCACGTGCTTTGAATGCAGTTTCCATACACACAGTAGGCGGTAAGCAATACAGTTTAAAAGAACATCTGGACAGCAGCCTATGTTACGAAAATGCTCATCAAATCAACTGATACTGCCCATTTTGCCCATATATGTTAAATTACAAATGTTCATAATAGTTCAAATTACTACAGATTACAGTTCAAGTCATGGAAAGTTGTACAGTGATGAACCCAGTACACATAGGGTCAAAGTTCAGAACAGAAAGGTAAACATTTCTTCAACCAACAACTCAGGAGAACACTGGTTAAATGTCCCTCCTGATTGACAAAAATCTGTAATACACCTATTTGTCAAATAGAATTAAGAACAAAAACACTGGCATACCTATCTTTTTAGTTGGCTCTGGCATCCTGGTAGAGTGTCCCTATTGAGTTCCAACAAGCAGGC
>RJVU01061675.1:5197304-5209020 GCA_003731715.1 Anabarilius grahami | reverse complement strand
CCAAATCCAATCAGAATCCTGAAAAAATGTGTAACGGTTTCCACAAAAATATCAAGCAGTTGTAATAATAAATGTTTCTTGAGCACCAAACCAGCATATTATAATGATTTCTGAAGGATCATGTGACACTGAAGACTGGAGTAATGATGCTGAAAATTCAGCTTTATCATCACAGGAATAAATTACATTTTAAAATATATTATAATAGAAAACAGTTGTTTTAAATTGTAATAATATTTCACAATGTTATTGTTTGTACTGTGTTTTTTTTTTCAGCCTTGGTGAGCATAAGAGACTCGTTTCAAAAACATTACAAAGATTTTACAGAGCGTCGTAATTTTATAAATGACCATGAATGCGGAGTTCCAATTATATGAAAATCTACAGAATTCTTTGCTGTTTGCATTGTCAGTAATGAATAATTGGCAAAGTTGCTGGTTGGCAAATTGGCATCTTTATTGGTTGCAGTTGAACAAATACAAATTCTTGTCTATTCTGTTCTTTGTTGTTATTGTTAAAGGTGTATATTGGATGCTGCGTTATGATAATAAACTGCTAGTATCTGTTCTGTGTTATGCCTTATAGGAGGTGTTTGTACCACAGAAGGGCAACAGAGTTTTGTGGTACTGCTGTGGCCCCACGGTGTATGACGCTTCTCACATGGGTCATGCCAGGTGACATATTCCCCATCCATTCATAGATGCTTCTTTTTAGAGTTCTTTGTTTTCAGTGTGCCCCATCTGTTCAAAAAGGCCCAATAGACACAGAACAACGGTCAATGAAAAGGCTGAAACAGACATTCAGGCATTCAATCTAAGCTAAGGATTTGTTAGTTGGTGCATGTGAGGCTGTAAACCAAATCACAAAGCACTTTGAACTATTGTGTTTGAATATGGTTTGATGAAGGTTAAGAAAGTTTTCCATCCAAGACCCATGCAGCATTTTTGATGTATTAGTTCTCTGTATTTCATGAGAATTCAGTGTCCTTGTTCTTTTCAGATCCTACATATCTTTTGACATACTCCGAAGAATACTGAAGAATTATTTCAAATATGACGTCTTCTACTGTATGAACATCACAGATATTGATGACAAAGTAAGAGCAGTGCTTGCAGAGTCTGAATGTAGTTGACCTTACATTTTTGTATAAACTTTTGTAAACCTCTTTAATACTTTCGGCCATGTGATATGCTAGTTTAGATCTAAAGGTCACATGCGATACAATGTTCTCAAGATACAATCATCAGTGTTACATCTTCGTTACAGATCATCAAAAGAGCCAGACAGAACTATCTGCTGGAGCAGTACAGAGAGAAGAAGCCCAGCGCCTCTCAGATACTGCAGGATGTGCTAACAGCCCGAACGGTGAGGGAAAAACTACATCGCTCATACAGTGAAGTGAATATTTTTAAAGGGGTAGTTTGGACAAAATAAGTACTGTTATTATCTACTCAGTACACAACAACACATACATCTACTTGAACACAATGAATCAGGATCTTCTGTAATCACAAAATAAATTATGGTTAGTTATTTTTGATATATCAACATTCCTTGTTTCTGTTAATATATAAATTTGAAAATAAGCAGCATTGTTATAATCACAGCAGAAGTACCAAAGGAAATATCTTAGCCAATAGGGGGCCTTTGAAAATTGTATTGAACAATAGGGGGCCTTCAAGTCAAAAATGTTAAGAATGTCCGCTCTAAATGACACTGTTATGATCACTCTTTTCTTCTAATAGTTCAGGTCTGTCTCCAGTTTTCGCTAAACTCATTATCAGTCATCATTACTGCCTTATGGTGGCACAAACTTTCTAAGTGAACATTAATGAGATAATAAAGATTTATACATACTGCTAAAGTACTGACAGAGCTGCTATTAACTAATGAAAATAAATAATTTTGCTTGAGGTTTAAGCAGCTGTGAAGATAAAAGCATGACCACCTCAAACCCTCTAGACAGTTAGTGAATGGCCTTCCCACAAATGTTTCCATAGCTTTCATCTCTTTCCCCATCACTGTGCTTTAATGTAATTTGGTTTTTATTGTGTTTAGCCTTTTAAAGTCAAGCTTGCTGAGACTACTGACCCAGATAAGAAGCAGATGTTGGAGAGGCTGGATGCAGCAGTGGACGCTGCACTGGGTCCCCTGCAGGTGGCAGTGCAGAGCAACACTCCAGGCGATACACTCCAGAATCATGCACAGGTAGATGTTGCGCACAGCGTTTTAAAAACACATATGTGACCTAGTTTGATCAGGGCCATGTCAGAGGCATTCTGTTCCAAATCATTTGGCTGATGTTGTTCTGTGCCACATCTATTAAACATTGCGTCTTTTCATGAGGTGCTGTGAATGTGTAGTGTGATTCTGAAACTGACTTCTCTTCTTTTTTTTAATGGTTCTCATTTGTAGGTCTTATTAGAGGAGGCCAAGGATCTTTTGTCAGACTGGTTAGACTGTCAGTTTGGGAGCCAAGTGACAGAAAACTCAATCTTCTCTTTGTTGCCAAAGTACTGGGAGGGAGAGTACCATAAAGACATGGAAGCCCTCAATGTGAGTGAACTAGTACAGATGGGAAATTCAGTAGCTTTAAAATGACTCGACTATATGACTTACATGCATATACGCTACTGTTCAAAAGTTCAGGATAAGAGTTTTTTAAAGAGGACCTATAATGCTCCTTTTACAAGATGTAACAGAAGTCTCTGGTGTCCCCAGAATGTGTCTGTGAAGTTTCAGCTCAAAATACCCCACAGATCATTTATTATAGCTTGTCAAATTTGCCCCTATTTGGGTGTGAGCAAGAACAAGTAGTTTTTGTTTGTGTCCCTTTAAATGCAAATGAGCTGCTGCCCCCTGCCCGCTTTCCAAAAGAGGGCGGAGCTTTAACAGCTCGCGCTTCGGTTGCTCAACAACAACAAAGCTCAAAAACAACAAAGAGAATCTCATGCAGCCAAAATGACGATTGTCAGTAACGGTATTCATCCTTACATTGTTCAAATGGAGTCGGACACTGATGGAGAGACTCAGGAAGAAGATACACTACAACTTTTAGAGTGCAACTGGACTTTTCTGAATGGTTAGTTTATACATTTATGTAGTTGCTGTGGAGTTGATTCAACTCATCGACTAGCATGTGCCGTCATGTTAATCTTTTGTGCAAATCCAGTGTTGAATTGACTCTCGTTTGTGAAGCAGTCCGGCGTAAAATGACGGCATGGCCACAACACTCTACTACAATAATTCTTCCTCTTCACTAAAGCAGCCCAACATGGCCTCACCCCCTTTGTTGCATGTTCTCGGAGGCAGGGTTTATGTACATTTTTGGGTTAGTGATGTTACTAACCCAGGAAGAAGCTTGTTGTAGTCCCTACCAGCCATTTGTTGTAGTCCTTAAACAGAATTCTTTAAAAGGATATATCTCTCTTTGCATTGAACTTCATTGTAACGTTGCAGATGTTGTTTATGGTCATTGTTTATGTTGTTTTTGATTGGCAGGTCCTCCCTGCTGATGTTCTCACACGGGTCAGTGAGTACGTGCCAGAGATTGTGGCATTTGTCAGAAGGATTGTGGACCATGGTTACGGGTAAGACTAGAGATGTCTTCTTTCTAGATTGGTTGATTATTTTTATATTTTATGATATGCCCCTTAAAACAACAATGCTTTCTTAGAATATGTCTAAGAAATCATTTCTGCTGTCTTTTTACACAAGATACGAGTCAAATGGATCAGTATATTTTGACACGGCAAAGTTTGATGTCTGCCCTGCTCATTCTTATGCCAAACTGGTACCAGAGGCTGTTGGTGATCAGAAGGCTCTTCAAGAGGGAGAAGGTACATGAATAAATTACAATGCATCCTTTAAAATGGTTTACTCTTTTATTTTTTTTATTTTACAAATGGGTCTTTGAGAAGTACAATGCAGTTCAGCTGTCTATCGTTCCCCTGGCAACTTAATGTGGAATGGCAATCCAAAATTGATGCTCACCAAAAGGCCAGAGTTTTCAGATAATGCTCATTCTGAGTGGTGGAAGTAATGAGCCAGAATCATCCATTGTATAACAGAGAATTAGGACAGAATGCAGTTCTTTTCATAAGTGTCATTTTCAGTGTTCACCTGGTCCTTGAATGTTGTTTTTTTATAAAGAAAGAATGACTTTTTTTACCTTTGCAGGAGACTTGAGTATCTCAGCAGACAGACTCAGTGAAAAGAGATCACAGAATGACTTTGCGCTGTGGAAGGCCTCCAAGCCTGGAGAACCGTCTTGGGATTCCCCTTGGGGAAAGGTGAGCAAGTACACATCAGGCAAACATGTGTGTTACTTTTAAGTTCATAAAATAAATAGATGAGTATGACGACTTGGCAGCTCAGTAGGTGAAACATAGTACAAAAAAGTTTTGAATGCGTCGCCCATGTTTGGATGTTTGCTGCTGCTGGTGCTATATAAATAAATTAAACTTGAAACTTGAACTTGAAGTTGTGCTAAATATTTGCAATTCTGGTGGGGTTGTTAAAGGGGAGACCTGGATGGCATATCGAGTGCTCCGCCATGGCTGGATCCATATTGGGAGAGTCTATGGATATCCACGGAGGAGGTTTTGACTTGCGTTTTCCTCATCATGACAATGAGTTGGCGCAATCTGAGGTGAGAAAATTACAAGGTGCTCAAATGTCCAATAGCTATTGTTCAAAAGCTATTATTAGAATCCAGTTCATTATTCAGTTCAGATTAATGCTTCATTCACGTCATGTTGGAATTACCATAATTGCAAGTTTCCGACTATTTAAAACTAATCATGTCTTTGTCAAACTTGTAATTAAAACATATTTTTGTTTGACATGTATGTTATTATAGTCACTGTTAACAGGTGCTCTTTTTTTTTTATTTTGCAAGAGCATATACACTGTGTTCCAAATTATTATGCAAGTGATCTGGTATCAAACTCAGACAGGTTTGTTAAATAGTTTGCCAGGTCTTCTTAGGTAAATGGAAACCCTACTTTAAGAGGTTGTTCCACATTATTAAGCAAGTCACAGATCTGATGCAATATGGGGAGGAAGAAAGATCTTTCTAAACATTAAACATGAAAAGCATGAAATGGTGCAATGTCTTGCAAAAGGCATGGAAACTAATATTTTGTGAAAACTGAATAGAGATTGTCCACTGTCAAATTGATTTAGAGGACAGAAGAACTCAAGTCAGATAAAGGCTTATTAAGGAAAGTTTCTGTCAAACAAATTAATTGTATTAAAAGGGCAGCTATAAAAAAGCCACTGTATTTCTACATCCATTGTAAACATTTCTCTTTGTGAGGTGGCTGAAATGCAACTTTACACACAACTTTACACACGACTCCAGAGACACCAGCAGATTCAAATACTTGTTTGCTGCTCAACAGTGGCTTTAGTAGTAAGCCTTTATCTGACCGAAATCTCTTGTGCTGTAAATTACTCACAAATCTTTTGACAGTGGACAATCTCTATTCAGTTTTCACAAAAAATTTGTTGTTTTCATGCCTTTTGCATAACATTGCACCATTTCATGCTTTTCATCTTCCTAATAATGTGGAACAAACTCTTTAAGTAGGATTTCCATTTACCTAAGTAGACCTGGCAAAACATTTAACAAACCTGTCTGAGATTGATACCAGTTATCTAAAAAATAAAACATATATGAGAAACACTTTCTTTGAAAAAACTGAAATCTAATGAAAAACTAAATGTTTATTGTACTAAAATCCTACTGATATGTCACTTGCATAATAATTTGGAACACAGTGTCGAGGGGAAATAATAAGGGGGTAATATAAAAATTTAGCTGTCATCAACTACAAAGCCGCATATGGATACATTATGCATTCTGAGAATTGCCATGTAAACTAATGGTTTCTAGAAAAAATGTAAATCTGAAGACTGATGATAAAGAACTTAATCTTGGTCCTTGATTCCTGTGTGTAACACTTTTAAAGTGTGAAAAAACAGTATGTGTGGATTAAAGCTTAAACATTGAATATTTTTGACAGGCTTACTTTGAGAACGATCACTGGGTAAGGTATTTCTTGCACACTGGTCACCTGACCATTGCCGGGTGCAAGATGTCCAAATCTTTGAAGAACTTCATTACTATCAAAGATGCCCTGGCCAAACATACGGGTAATTATGCTACAGTCAGTGTTATTAGAATCGCTGTCTTATATATTTAAACATCTGCATATGAGTCAAAGACTTGATGCTCTCTTTTTGGTCTGAATTCATTGTTGTTTCAAAAATATGCTTGAAATATTTTGAATTTGAATAATCCTCTTGATTTTCAATTTTCAAATTAAAGTTATTTTTTGAGATTATTATTTGAAGGGTTTAAAGTATAGAAAAAAACTACATACTACACCTTCATGACTGTGTGTCAAAGTCATTATACAAGCTTCTTTGAAAATATCACACATTTTGTCCTCTTAAATGAAAGAGCATGTTTTGTTTAGTTCAAATAGAGTAAGTAAAGAATATTTATTACTTTCATGAATTTTCACCTTGGAAAAAATCTACTTTTTTGAAAATAATGATCAAGTAAATACACATGTATTCATTATTCAAGGAAAGCACTTCTGCTAGATATATACACCATTTGATATTTTAAGGTGTTTTTTTTTTTTTTTTTTTTTTTGCAGAAAAAACATTTTAAAGATGTATGAAACCAATTTTAGTGCAAAGATTACTGAGACCTTGACGCATAAAAGATTTGTTTAAAGATTTTTCCTTATCTCAAACATCCATATTTGTCATTGACCTATATGTGAGTTACTGTGTTGTCTATACTTTTGTGTTTTTGTGGTCATTTTTTTTCTCCCTTACACATTTTCCCTGTAATTATCTGCAAACTACAAAAGAAAGTCAAAGTTTTGACGTTGTGCATTTGTGCTCTATTTCCTTTTAGCAAGGCAGCTTCGTTTGGCCTTTCTGATGCATTCATGGAAAGACACATTGGATTACTCCAACAACACAATGGAGTCCGCCATCCAATATGAGAAATTCATAAATGTGAGTGAGAAACCGAAGAGGAAGTAGGGGGGGGAACGCCCAAAAAATCATAGTCTAACCAAATTTAATATCTGCCACTTATCAGCATAAAGAATCCTCATGAGTGCACAACAGGCTTATGTAGATTCCTTCAAGAACCCAGAAGGTCGGAGAATAGCGGGTGTCCTTCAGGGCACATTAATTCTGTCTTGTGCTTCTTTCCATCTATCAATTACTCTGTCACCAAGGAATATAACATGGGCAGAGCTCCAAATTTGCCTGAAACTCACAGGCAGCCATTAGCATGAGAAGTATGCGGAGGTTATCTATGACTGACCTACATGCTATATTTTCATTGACCAGCCTCACCTGAACTTGAGGTTTGGATCTTATTGAGACACACCATGTTTTTCCTTTTACCCCAGTGTGTCTCCATAAGCTGTACTTGAGTAAAATTGAAGATAGCTTAAAAGGTGATGCAATAATAGTGCAATTCCCTCAACAGGAGGCTGAAATAATACTGGAGATGAATAGATGTTCTGAGGTCCCAAATTAGAAGTAAAAGCTGTACATATTCAAATGAAGTAAATTAAAAAGCTGGGGGTGTTGCTAGTGTTACATACTTTTTATTTTTAAGAATAGTCTAGCAGTAGCAACATATTTAGTTAAAAAATGCAAAGATGTTTTTGAATTATGCTAAGAATGAATTTATGCATGCAAGTTTTTTGCTACCCTTAAAGTGATAGGGACTTGTTTTTTTATTTTTTTTTATTTTAGAGACTGGATTGTCTCTGCATGTTAACTCTTAGTATGGTAAAATATTTTTAAATAAAGTAAGCTAATTAAAGGAATATAATTGATTTAAACACAAGCTCTATCAACAGCATCTGTGGCTTGTTGTTTATTACCACAGAAAATGCACTGTTATTCAAAAGTTTGTGGTCAGTAATATTTTAACATTTTTGGAAAAATAAATTAATACTTTTGTTCAGCACGGACACAATAAATTGATCAAAAGTGATTTTTACAAAAGAGAACTTTCTATTCATCAAAGAATCCTGAAAACCCGTTTACGTTTCATTAGTTAACATGAACTAAGAATGAAAAATACTTCTACAGCATTTAATTTAAATTTCAACATTTACTAAAGCATTATTAAAATCAAAAGTTGTATTTGTTAACATTAGATTAAAATATAATTAAGAACAGTATGGTGTAATTTTTAGTCATCTCACAGTTTATAAAAAATAAAAATAAAAGCCATGATTGTCCTATAGACTTGCATTGTAAGTGCATAACAGTTGTTATTATTTTATGTTTCCACAGGAGTTCTTCTTAAATGTTAAAGATATTCTGAGGAGCCCTACAGACATCACTGGCCAATTTGAAAAATGGGAAGCTGAGGAGATTGAATTGAACAAAAGGTGACGCATACGTTCCTTCATTGTTAACATTGTCTTTTTCTCATAGATGCAAACTCATAGATTCACCTTTTTGAGATTAAAATAGGTCATCTACGAGATGCGCGTAGATCCGATGAGAAAGTGTATTGGGGGAGGAGGGGGGGGGGTCTGANGCGTAGATCCGATGAGAAAGTGTATTGGGGGAGGAGGGGGGGGGGGTCTGAGAGGACAGTCTTTGGACAGGGTCACAGTGAATTAAATCATGACAATTACGCCTTCTCATTGTCCAAACAACAACAAAAAAAAACTCCTGGCTTCGCACGTGCAACGCGCCTGGAAAGAGTGAATGCAAGACTGAAGAGACTCATCTCCGCTACGTCTGCCCGCACGCAATCTCGTACAGTACCGTTATGATAACCTTCATTTAATTGGCATAAGTATCGATATGTAAAGCTTGGGACTGTTAATAAACCTGACATGGCTGACTTGTTTTGATTTTAACGTTGTTGGCGTTAATACACTGAATCAAACTTACTTTTTATTATTCCGCATACAACTTATAACCCTACTTACATTACCATTTTGCCAACGAATACAACTTTAGTTGAGCTCTACTGTATTATGTTGTCAAAACGTAATGAAACAGTTTGCTTTTACACACAAGATGTTCTGTGCAATTTCATAATACAGGGTTTGAAATGAACACCCGTAAAATGCGGGTAAAAATCAACTGTGGAGGCAATATGACAAGTTATGTTTCACAAATTATGTTCACTCGATTTGCTGGCAAAGTTTATGTAATTTAGCGCACATACTCAACTCATGAGTCAATATGAATATTAATATAGCCGAATTGAACTGTCACTAAGCAACAAATAAAGACGCGCTGTTTGTTTGCTTTGAATGGATTAGTGCAGAACCAAGAAGAAACATAATAATGTGAGGTAAATAACCCCAGTGTAAAATGGAAAGAACCACCTCGCAACAATATTGCACATCTGCCAAATTTTAGCAGACCCTGGCCAGATATAAACACTGATTTTGCAACAGCGATCAAAATGAGTGTTGTTTTTTTTTGGGGGGGGGGGTATGGGATGTCTCGCATCTTTCTCACATTTTTCACCCCTGACGTGTTTGCATCCCTGTTTTCTTGTGAAAATAGAGTTTTATCACTCATTACAGTCATGTGTATGTGTTTGCGTAGCTTCTACGAGAAGAAAACATCAGTTCACGAGGCGCTGTGTGACAACATAGACACTCGTTCGGCTCTGGAGGAGATGCGGGCTCTTGTCGGTCAGAGTAACACCTACATGGCTGCCAGAAGGAGTGCAAAACTGCCACCTAACCGCATGCTGCTGGAGAGCATTGCCCTGTACTTGACCGACATGCTTAAGGTAGCATGACCAAAAAAAAAAGTAAAAAAAAAGATCTTGACTTTTGACATACTTGAAACCTGGATGCAAAAAAGGAACACTTGGTTCTGTATTCTCTTTAATCTTTACCCAAATTGCTACATTAAACCTTAATGTCTAGTCCAGTGGTTTTCAATCCTGGTCCTGGGGAACCACTGCTCTGCACATTTTGTATGTCTTCCTTATTTATCACACCTGACACAGATCATCAGCTCATTAGGAAAGGGCTCCATGAACTGAACGGAGTGTGTCGATAAGAGAGACATACAAAATGTATTGAAATGATTGAAAACCACTGGTCTAGTCCTTTCCTGAGATCTGCATAAGCTGAAATGTAGAGCGAGAACTGAAACGGTGGATGCACAGTGAAGTGCTTGCTAAAGCTGTTTTCTGCTTTTACAGACATTTGGAGCGATTGAGGGAACTGAGCCCATTGGCTTCCCTGTTGGAGCAAACGGTCAGAATACTGATGTAAGCAACACCACTCAGATCATGTTTGATCCATCAGAGGTTTTCTTTTTCATTTAAATGTTACAAAGCCAGACGTGTTAAGACATTTAGTAAGATTCAATCTAATAATGCTTTCTTGTGGATTGTAATGATAATGACTAATCTGCCATTAAACTCTTCTTAATCTTTTGATTTGTGTTTCAGTTGGAGAGCATGGTAATGCCCTATTTGTCAGTGCTGTCGGATTTCAGGGAAGAGGTCAGAAAAATAGCTAGAGAGAAGAAAGGTAAAACTCTCTTGCCTTTTTTTTTTGTGCAAATATCTGCTACAGTACAAAGTCATTTGGTTTGTTATAATTTATTTCTTTTATAAAAAGATTTGTTTCTTTTTTTTTTTATGGTTTTTGTTGTAGCTGTACCTCCAGCAGACATTTGCATACAATACAGGTTGTACTTTTTATGCAGAAAAGAGAATTCATTGGGGAAATTTGTTTGTGTTCCAGTGACAGAATTGCTGAAGCTCTGTGACGAATTACGTGATGACACTTTACCTGAGCTGGGTGTCCGACTGGAGGATCGTGATGGTAAAGTAAAGAAATAGAGATTTGTTTAAACCCTAAATGTCATGGAAAATGACAATGTTTTTTTGTTTTGTTTTTTAAGGACTCCCCACATCGGTGAAGTTGGTAGACAAAGAAACACTTCTGAAGGAAAGAGAAGAAAAGAAAAAGGTAATGACTGAATCCATCTATATCGCGGTGTACTATGATCTCTACTTGTATCCCATTTCACATATAGCTCTGCCAGAGATGTACTGGTTTGTAGTACACCGTATTAAGTTAAAATTAGCCATTAATCAGACAAAGTTATCTCACCACCAGGGTAAGGTGATGCATTTCTTCTGTCAATGGAATAAAGTTTTTTTTTGCATCTCAGGCATCACAAAAGAAATTATTCAGATGCAAACCAGGTCATGAAAAATGTATTTGGGCCTTTCGAGCTTCTGAGTGTAAATGTCGGCCTTCAGAATGTATTGTAAGGACTCAAGTTGCACTAGTTAATTGTTATACCGTCTTTGAATTACTCCTTTGAACCTTGTATGCACTGCTTAGGACACGTTCTGCAGATCAATCATGATACACCTGACATGGTCATTGAGAAACAGTGCGTGTGTGGTTGGGGGGGTGGCATCTCTGATACTTACATTATATATAATACACTACTTGGCAAGTTTTTAATGTTTCTGAAAGAAGTCTTATGTTCACCAAGGCTGCATTTATTTGATGATAAATACAGTAAAACAGCAATATTGTAGAAATATTATTACAATTCAAAATAACTTTTTCATATTTAAATTTTTCTGTTTTATATTATAATATATTTTAAAATTGAATTTATTCTTGTGGTGGCAAAGCTGAATTTTCATCAGTAT
>RJVU01061675.1:5175924-5187297 GCA_003731715.1 Anabarilius grahami | reverse complement strand
TTAGTTGATTCAGATGATTAGGTTAATAGCTCGTTTAGAGAACCTTTTCATGATATGCTAATTTTTTGAGATAGGAATTTTGGGTTTTCATGAGCTGTATGCCAAAATCATCAGTATTAAAAAAATAAAAGACCAGAAATATTTCAGTTGGTGTGCAATGAATCTAAAATATATGAAAGTTTAATTTTTATCATTACATTATGGAAAATAATGAACTTTATCACAATATGCTAATTTTTTTAGAAGGACCTGTATATATATATTAGGGCTGACACTAACGATTATCTTGGTATTCGAGTAATAGGTTGATTATTTTGATGAGTAATCAGATATTTTTGTGGTAATAAAAATAGACCTAAACAAACAATAATCTTTAAAATGACTAAAAATACATATATAATAACAATAAGGAAATAATATTTGGTTCAAAATATCAAAAGCAAGGACTTGTATGGTTTTATAGAAGAACAGTTAAAATACATAATATAATATACATAAAATAAACAATCAACTCATGTACATTATGTATTATATCAAATGCCTGCAAAGAGCACCAACGGTCTGGTGTTGTTCCACTTTACAATAGATAAAATCCTTCTTTAATATCGGTCAAATTACATTTAATTCAAATGTTCACAATCTTTAATATTTGGCAACTTCTTTATGATAGATATGCTACGGCCACTGAATATGGACATCAAAACATGCTAACTCAGACCAAGGGTTTAAACTTTTATTTTGAAATTGCAATGAAAGTCTCAGAGACTTTGCTATGTTAAAGAATATTAAAAATATGACCCACACTTAATAAGAATCACAAGCTGAAGTGTTGTGAAATACACGAAGACTGTTTATAGACAACCTATTTTTCTGAAGGCTTTATAGACAGATTCTTATTAAGTGTGGGTCATATTTCAGGATTCTTTACCATAGCAAAGTCTCTGAGATCCTGGTAGTTTGGTAATTCTTTTATTATATTATAATGCATAACAATGTATTACATAAGAATATATTTTGGATATGACAGAAAAATAATAAATTTCTTTGATTGCTGGCCTGCTATTGCAGAACATTCTTCCTCAGTGTCCTGTAGGCTCTGAAGCACAGAAAATCTCTTGAACTGAATGCAAACGTTTATTTGTCTGCCTGGGTAATATGATATTCTGTGAGATTTTTCTGTGTTTCTAGAGAAGAAACATCATCTCTGGAGAAGTGGAACCAACTGATGAGGAGTGTGAATGGCAGAGTGACCATGAGGATGAAGCAGCATTAGCAGTGATTATTATCTGTCCACTCACATTCAAATCAGACCTGATACTGAAAGAAGAGCAGTTCTCCAAGGCAGACTTTTCTTTTTCAGGAAGATCTGAAGAATAAAGCTGCAATAGAGGAAAAGACAGAAGATGCTAATGAGGAGAAACCCAAGGGAATTCCAGAGTTCTGGCTCACCATATTCCGGAGTGTGGACATGTTGAGCGATATGCTGCAGGTGAACCAGCAGAACATCAGATATTCAACAGAAACCTTCTCTGAATTCTCTGTTCTATTCTGATTAATGATTATTTAATGTTTGCTCTCACCCTGTAACCTTGGAAAGACAATATACTACTTAATATTATGAATGTGAATAAAGTTATGTATTTATTCAAAAAATATTAATACAGTTTCATGAAAAAGAAATGGTAATATTCAAACACCACATTTTTTCCAGCACATTTAAAATGAAAAGAAAGCTTGTGCTCTTTCTCAACAGGAGCATGATGAACCAATACTTAAACATCTTCAAGATATTAAAGTGATATTTTCTGGTCCTGATCAGCCTATGGTAAGGACAATAATTTAAAGGTTTATGATGCTTTTATATTGAACCCTGTGAACATGATGTTCTAGATGTGTTTTTGTCATATTATGACATTTTGTCATATTGCTAACTGCTGGAAAATATGATTATAACATATATATATATATATATATATATATATATTATTTTTTTCAGTCAACAAAAATATTTTCATTTTGTTTTTAACTAGTTTTGTTGGTAGCTTAGTGTAGCTAANTTGAACCCAATGAATACTTCACCAACACAGTCCTCACAAAAGTTTACAAAATGAAGTCGGAGCCAGATGCAGATGATCCGTTTTCATTCGAGGGACCAGAAATCATTGACTGCGAGGGGTGAGCAGTTAGTCATCTCAAACAATACTGGCTTCGGATCTTCAACAGACTTTCACACTTTTTCATTATTCATGATTTCTCCTGTTGGCAGGTGTGAAATTGATTGGCACAAGGGCAAAGATGTGACGGTTAAAACAATCAAGAAGAAGCAGAAGCACAAAGGCAGAGGGACAGCGAGGGTCATCACCAAACAAGTGCCCAATGACTCCTTTTTCAACTTTTTCAACCCTATTAAAGGTATGCAATATGTCAGATGTGCATGTGAACTTTTATGAATGCTAATAACAAGAAAATGAGACCAGTAGGTTGAAATCATTAAGGTGTACTGTGTAAGGTGTACTGCACTGTATAAACACAGCCTGGCTCCGCACCGCGAGCCTCCGCTGACTGCATGCGCTTCTCCCCGAATGGACGAGGCATTTAAACTTGACACGCTTGCCTTTGTACTATTCTTTGAAATGACAGGGGGTGACTCGGAGTAATTGTCCTCTAAACCATCAGAAAGCAGCGGTGAGAAGTAGTTTGCCGGAACAACACTCAAAGCATGGCATCTCACATGGAGTTGCTGAATGAATCAATTTCTTTATGTATAAACTGATTAGGTTGTGGGTCAGTTTGGAAGGCACACATGGAAATTGTTTTTAGTACACTTCACTAAACCCACACTACCAAAGAATCATGTAAAACCCAGTAAACCTTCAGATTTTTACTTGTGATAAATATATGTATAAAACTAAATTGAATTTCCTATAAAATTTTCTAATTTCATTACATTTTCATTTTTATTAAACATGAATTTTTACTTTTTACTTTCATTAAAAAGGCTTATTTCTGCTATTGTTTTCAAATGAAAATTAGCCCAAGCTTTACTCATCCTCAAGCCATCCTAGGTGTAAATGACTTTCTTCTTTCTGATGAACACAATCTGAGATATTTTAATAAATATCCTGATGCATCCAAGCTTTATAATTGCAGTGAACAGGGGTCACGAATATGAGCTGAAGAAAGTGCTTCCATCCAAGTGTAAAACTCTTGCAGTTCAAAAAGCTTACGCTACGTCCTACACCTTCCCTTTTCAACTTACGGAAAAAGTGTAACCGACGCGACGCCAGTTTACACTTTCGTCGTAATTTGAATACGGAAGGCAGTCTAGTGGAAGCTAGATATTTGACTTCATAACTTGTTAAATATGGATATTTTTTTACACAAATGCATCGCTTCCCTTCAGATGGCCTTTATTAACCCCCGGAGCACATGTTTATGATGGATGGATGTGGATGGAATCACTTTCTTCAGCTCATACTCGCGACCCCTGTTCACTGCCATTATAAATTTCGGATGCGTCAGGATATTTATTAATATATTTCCGATTGTGTTCATCAGAATCCTTTAAAATATAAATTTTAGACAAGTTTAAACTGGGTGCTCTATGCAAATGTAATTGTCACATTTACAAAATTAGGTGATTATGTTCACCCATCTATGCAAATGGTTTTTTTTTTATGTCAAGTCACCTTTATTTTTATAGCACTTTATACATTGCACATTGTTTCAAAGCAGCTTTACAGGGATAAACAGGAGAATAATGAATCAGTGATGCAAACAGTGTTCGGCTGTAAACAGCTCTAATAAGAAAACAGTGTCATTGTGTAGCTGAAGTCAGTTCAGTGTTGATTCAGTTCCATTATAAAGATCATCAATTATTAAATTAGTTCAATTATGCCACAAAAAATCTTCAGCACTTGTTTTTTTTATTTTTATCAAACTATATATACAAAACAACTTTAAGCAAATAGTTTGACATGCCATCTAAATGAATTCTATATTTAAATAATAAACTTTATATAATACAAAATGATCTTTACATGCAATAAAAATAAAGAGCCTTAGACTCAAAAAGGGCCTCAAAGTGTCAAAAAGCAGCTGATGGAGTTTGAACTTCACATCAAGCTGCTTTGGATTCATAAATTTGCCCATATAGACGTTCCTGCTCTGCTACGCAAAATGGGGTCTCTTGCATTCAACGCATGCGGCAGCCCACACCGTGATGATGTCATTTTGCGGTGAGGCATAAGGGAGAGGAAGTGAATATGATCACCACTGTGTGATGTCACAATAAGTTTCAATATGGTTCTTTAACTGAGTTTAGTTTAGGTGTTACTGTTTCTTTAGGTTCCTTCTTATATCCCATTCTCACTTTATTCTGAATTAACATTATTTACAGCTATATCCCCGGTTTCACTGTTTTTTTTTAAGGCATGTTTAAAAGAAGCTACTTAAATGCCCTAATTGAGCTAAGAGTAATCAAGTTCAATTCTAAGAAAAGAGTAATCTAGTTCAAGCTAGAGTAATCGTAATCTAAGACTTGTCTGTGAAACCAGGCCATAGTGGTGTAGACAACCTACTGTATTTAAGCCCTCTTAAATTTTGATTGTACACGTTGTACATGGTTTGCATTAAGTAATTATCAGATTAATATTTATATTCTTTGTTCAGATGTTTTACATACTGCAGGTTTACTTTTTTCAATCACATGAAGTCACCAATATTTTTTTCTGTTTTAGTTTCACCAGATAAAGAGTTGGTGAGTATTTTTGTTTCTTTATTCTTTCTGATTTGAGCTTATCCTGTTTAGTTTCATCTAGGCATTTAGTTTGTGTGATACCAATTATATGTAAATTGAGGGCCTTATCCACTATCATGCCTTCTGATAGACACGAGTGGTTAGTTTACTAAGTTTAGAGAATCATTCCAGAGATCTAGATATAATAATCAGACTTCATTTTTTTTAGTTGATCAGAGAAGTTGATATAATTCCTTTGTTTTCAACAGGATGAGGATTCAGAGTACACCTTAGCCACAGATTTTGAAATGGGTCATTTCTTCAGGGAAAGAATCGTTCCGAGAGCAGTTTTGTATTTCACAGGAGAAGCTCTGGAGGATGATGAAAGTGTACGTATTTTCAAACAACTGTTTCTTGTCTTATGATGTCTGTGGTTCCGCAGAGTAGTTCCAGTGTGCATTCATTTGTAATATACATTCGTTCATTTGTTTGTGTCTGCCGATGCAGTTTGAGG
Source organism: Anabarilius grahami (assembly GCA_003731715.1). NCBI lineage: Eukaryota > Metazoa > Chordata > Actinopteri > Cypriniformes > Xenocyprididae > Anabarilius > Anabarilius grahami. Next base: position 5,182,045 of record RJVU01061675.1, on the reverse strand, counting down.
AGGAGGAACTGGATGAGGGTGAAGAGGAGGTGAGTTCACCATATACATGGTGTTGAAGATAAATGGAGCAATCAGTATTTTATAAAACTTCACAACTAAATAAATGCCGTTTTGTGAAATAGGACCAAGATGAGGAGGATGAGGACGACGAAGAGGAGGGAGATTCCAAGGTCAGTTCGGATTTAGATTATAACTTGATCTGAATTAGTTTAATTTGAAAAGGAATTGCTGCATTGTCTCTTTGTTCTGCATTCCTCACTCTCTGTAACTTAATTTTCTGCTCTGTTTTTTCTTTGGATGAATGTTTGTGGTCTATTTGCATGTTTGATGATTAATGATGATTGTGGTTGTTTTCTACCTCCTGTTCTGCCCTAGTGACAGGCATAAGTCATTCTCACCTCATACATTTCTAGGTAAGAGAGAAATGTCATGAGTCCATTTTAACCTTTTGCCTTCATATCCCCCTCGGCCTCATCCCTCTTTTTACGTCTGCTATCCCATCCCCACAGCAACCCTGTAACATTATATTTAGCCATTCATTTCTTTTCATATCATATTATTAAGGCCTTGCCCAAACATGACTGTAAAAGAACAGAGAAGAGGACAGTATCACGACTGCTGTATTAGAGAATTTGGGACAATGTCCTTCCATCCATTTTGCTCCATGTATACCATGTAGTCTTTTTTTTTGTCTTTTTTCACCACGATCTTGCTTAATACTTTTTGATGCTTTTTAGTAGATCAAGAACATTTCCAGCTCAGATTTGTGCCATCCTTTTTTGAATACCATAATATCTTGCTATAACTTATTTCACATCCACCTATTCAAGGTGATAATATACCACAAAGCACTGACTTGAAGTCTAAGCTGACATTAGACCCTGATCCTTGAGTGCTTCAGTTTTGGTGTTTCTTGTCTTATGTCTTAAATTAAAGGGATCATATCATACACTACTGTTCAAATGTTTGGGATTAAGATTTTTTTTTTCTTAAGCACCAAATCAGCATATTAGAATGATTTCTGAAGGATGTCAAAGACTTGATATATACGAATATGGTGCCACTCACATTACTATGAATTGGAGAAAGTGCAACATGCAATATGGCAGAATAAGCCCTGCCTTCTAAATAAAAGAGCCAATTGCTAAAGTCATTGTGTCTTTAGATGCACCAGTTGCTACTGAGCTGCTATGGAACTGCACTTGCATGACTAAAAAAAGCTGTCTGAGAGGCATTTCAAAGATGGCCGCTGAGTGAAATGACTTGCTTGAAAGGGACTTTGATCATGTGACACTGGAGACTGGAGTAATGGCAGCTGAAAATTAAGCTTTGCCATCATAGTCATAAATTACACTTTAAAATACAATAATATTGAAAACAGTTATTTAAAATTGTAATAATATTTAACAACATAACAGTTTTTACTGTATCTTTGATCAAATAAATGCAGACTTGGTGAGCTTAAGAAACTTTAAAAACATTAGCTTAACATTATCTTGAACAGTAGTGTACATTCTTTTCTTTTTTCTTTTTTTTCTTATGGTCCACTTATAATGTTAGTCAGCCCCAATTCCAAAACTGTTTTTCTTGACCGTTTCAGTCACTTCACCATGACTGGATGGACCAAATTAGTGCTGTGTAAATGTGGGTGGTCATGTTAATATTTTAGGCTTATAGAGACAGAAATTGAAGGATTTTAGAATGAGTTTTAGCAGCTTATTAGTGGTCTCCCTGCATGGAAGAGGAAGTTTTGAGGGGTTTTTTTTTCTTTCTTAATAAATCAACCTATTTTTTTTCTCAAAAGTTGAAGGGATATTTGATTCATTGTCATAGGACCCATAATGCAAAACAACCGCTTCAGACAACACATTTTCTTCTGGTGGATCAGGCTGTGGTGAAACACGCTTTCTCCCATTTAGTGATAGTGATGTATCTGCAATACAAAAGAGTGGTGATTCACTTTAGATTCCCTCACACTTTTATTTTAATTAATGACTGCATTCACATTGTTGATCCAACAGATGCCTAGAGAGATGTGTCAGTGTAAATGTGCTTTCATTAGCCACTCTTCTGTGATGAAGATATATCTCCCTTTCTCTTTCTCCTGCACTCTTCCTGCCTCAACTTGCAGATACCGTATTAAGTTATTGAATAAAAAATTCTCTCTTTCTCCTCCGTCCCTATCTTTTATCTCTTTTCTAGCCCGGGGATCCTCAGCCTGCAGAGTGCAAACAACAGTAGTTTGGAGCGCTCACTCCTGCCACTGTCAAACTCCATCAGCTCTGTAGTGCTGCATACAGTCTCTGCTGAGTACACCGTTCAACAAAACAAAACATGATGATGCAGTACATTGGAAAACAAGTTTTTTTTTTTTTTTTTTTAATCCAGCAGAATTTGCTTACTTTAAAATTCACTTGCTATAACAACAAACAGTATATATAAATTGGGCAATTCCACATTACAGTCTGCCTCAGAATGAATATTATATATATATATATAATATATTCATAAAACTATTTTTAATTCATGATTTAGGCATTTACAGACATAATGACTTCAGACATGCTGTTGCATAGCCAAAAAAAAAAAGTTGACTTACACAATCTTGCATTTTTGTTTAACTTGCAAGCATTGTGTCTTCACATTCACACAGGTGAAGTTTTAAGCCTGAATTGAAATAAATGGGATTGTATTCTAACTTCCTGTGCACATGTAACCTTTGTCAAGGTTGTTTGTATTTAACAAATTGTTTCTTTTCTCAATTTTGAAGTGTTCTGTGTCATGGGCATAACCTTTTTTTTACACAGCATATATCTATTTATGTACTTTTTGAACAAAACAGCATGTTTATGCACTTATTTATTTATGGAAATGTGTGGACAGTTGCTAGCTAGCTAACCAAACGAACTAATGTATCGATGATACCTTGCAGGCATCAAGTAATTGTGTTTAATCATATCCGGCTTCTTTACTGACAGTTTTATCTTTCTGTTGAAGATCATAATTTTAAAAAAAAATGAATCCCTGCACTCCACTACTTTAAGTACCTATTTACTTAATTGATGCAGTCTAATTTTGTTTATATGTACTTAAATATAAGTTATATCCATAATGCTGGAATTGCTCAATTTAGATATGTAGTAGTCAAAGACGATAGGGCGAAAGTCCACTGCCAATGGTCACTGAATTCTGAGTGAACTGCAGATGATTACATGTCCTGAAAGTCACATGATTTATGTGATCACATTCTCAAGGCCGTTTTTTGAGATACAACATCACACCCCAAAGTTGACTGAATAATTTATTTTGTGACTTTATCTCATAGGTTACTCAGGGTTTTTTATGCCAATATGACAGTGTGCGAGTATCCAGCATTGTGAAACTGTTGATATCTAACTTGCTTAATGTTCTCTTTTGTCTTGTAAAAGTCTTTTAGTTATTACAGAGTTATTTATACATCTTTTTTCCCATCTTTTTATTATTGTTTTGAACTCTCTGTGTTGGTCTTGTGCTTCTTGGTGGATCCCTAAGAGAATATGTTTTGCTGATGTATGTACTGTACCCAGTTGATTATAGCCCCTTTTAGCATTTTAAAAATGCTTTTGCTGTACTGCCCAAGCACTTACTAAAAAGAAAAAAATTAAACATGTTTATTGCCAAAGAGAGTGATCTGATTTCCCTTTACGATAACCATTTCTTTGTCAAAGTGTTTCAGGTCTGCGTTTCATTCAAAATAATTTGACAGAAATTAATACTAAAGAATGCACTTTATTTTGAAGGAATGTTTTTAATCGACAGCATTTGTGGCATAATTCCAATTCATCCAACAGCAAAAAATGACAATTTTACAAGGTTTACATTATTTCTTCTTTGTTGATGTGAAAGGTCCATGCTTTGGAATTGATTGTTTCCAGTCTGCCTTTGTTTCTGCTCAGTGTGTAATAGGATTAAATCAGGTTCACTTATGAGGGGAAAAGACTGAAGAGCTCAGACTGAAAGAAGTCAATGTATGATAGGTCACTTGAAACGTGCAAGACATTAAGTTACAAGAACAATATTAAATTGTATTTCCTTTACACTAACTGTTACAATGTGTGACAAGCGTTTTACCATTATGCTTCCATGAATATCACAGCTTAATTATTTTTTAATTATTAAAAAAACATATTATAAATGATTCATCTGTTGTGACAGTTCTCTGGTGTTATTTGTGAAGGGTGGTAATGACATCAGCATGCAAAAATTACAATTTCTTCAAAAGCACATTCCTATTTTAGTCTTATTAGAATGAAACTGCCATTTTTTAATTCCCTAATCTTAGTCAAGTGCATCTCCATATTTTTATATTGTTTGCAACAGTTATTATAGAATGACCACAAAATCCTCAATACTGTTAGTAAATAGGCTAATTAATACATCATACTGCATTATTATGATGCTAAACAGTCATCCAGGCAATGTCTGCTGTCTTCTAACGTCAAATATAAAGACATAGTAACATGTAATAGTAAGTTCTTCAGTTCTTCAGAGATGTTTGTTATAGGTGCATTTGGGTAGTATCGTCTGTAGGGGGCTCTGTATCCACTTTTTCCCCGACTCAATGCATGTCGATGCCTTTTTAAGCAAAGAGAACCCCCTTATCGCATTCACATGACATCTGTCATTCATTTTAATAAGCACTTTTCAAATATGTACCATGCTCAGCGATGACATCTCTGTTATCTCTTTTAAGGCTCAGATGACAGATTTCATATCTTCTCCAGGACAAAAGGCCAGCTTGACTCACTGACACAGGCTGAAGAGTGCCTATCCTAAAGAGGGGAAGGAGTGACATGCCAATCGGTTTCCAATGTCTAGTTTGCAAGAAACCAGTTAAGTCAGCTGATTTCCACCTAGTGAGTTACACATGGAGAGTCAAAAAAAATTTTTTTGTGGCAGTTGTCAAGCACTTACACACAAGAGTCTTCACTGTCCATAATATCCTGTCACTAAACTGCAGGTGATGTCAGTGGTCTCCTCCAGTGGGACTGAAATAGGTCTTATCGCCATGACAAATGTATTCTAGCCTACTGAGCAAAAGTTGGGGGGTGTAAAACTTTTTTTTTCTATGTTTTTGAAAGAAGTATTTCATGTGCACCACCAAGGCTACATTTATTTGATTAAAAATACAGTAATATTGTGAAATATTACAATTTAAAATGTGTTTTCTATTTGAATATATTTTAAAATTTAAATCATTTCTGTGGTGGCAAAGCTGAATTTTTTAGCAGCTCTTACTCCAGTGTCGCATGATCCTTTAGAAATCATTCTAATATGCTGATTTGCTGCTTAAGAAACATTTTATTATTATCATCATTGTTGAAAACAGTTGTGCTGATTAATATTTTTGTGCAAACCATGATATATATCTTTTTTTCAGGATGTTTTGATGAATAGAAAGTTAAGAACAGCATTTATTTGTAATTAAACATTTTTTGTAACAATTTAATTAATTTAATGCCTCCTTGCTGATTAAATAAAAACTTACTAAACCCCAAACCTTTGAACAGTAGTCTACTTGTGCTCACATGCTTCTATGTATAATAAATAAAAGAGAAAAAGAGAAAACATATAACAAAAAATCTAATTTTTTTTTTTTCAGGAAGGCCTATCCAGCAAAATCTTTATTAGTTACTTTCTTCTACTGAATCTGTTTCTTATACTGAATCTTTATTTCTTTCTCTTATCCATATTTTTTTCTGTTAGCGTCCTTTAAACTTCCTGTCCTTTCTCGTCCTGTCCTTGTCTGTAACTCCTCTGTCCTCCCCCTATAATGGTCCCCTTCTGCTTTGATTAATTTCACTTATTTATTTATATTATTATAAATGATTTTATCTTCCTAAATAACAGACCCTAAAAGGAAACCTTCAGAGTTTTTAAAGCTCTGTGTGTCTCAATTTCATCTATTGTGTGCTGATACGTCTCATCTTGGGCTCTATTTTACATCCAGATTTTGTTGTTTATGTCTCTACATTACAACCTTTCTGCACCTCAATCTCATCCCTTCCCTCCTCGCCATTTTTCTTCCTCCCTCTGCCATTCTGCCGTCTTTCTCTTCCCTTTTTCCCCCCCCCCCTCCCCC
>RJVU01061675.1:5135903-5175906 GCA_003731715.1 Anabarilius grahami | reverse complement strand
TGATGAATATTCATCAGGTTAAGTCGGACTATACTCTTCACAGATTTTGTTAGGAGCAGTGTGTTAATGACATTCAGCAGAGAGTCCAAATGTAGATAAGTGTACTCTGGGAAAGGGTTTCCCTCCCGCTGGCTAACAACGCTCCCATTTATGGGATGTTCATGATGGCACGGTGGTCAGCCGCACTGGACGGATTCCTCCTGTCTCTAGCATGCACTCCTTTACGAGCATTTAAAATCCACTTTTATGCTCATTTTGATGAGAGTTCCCTCTCTATTTAACCACTGTCCTCCTCTTCTTCACTATACGGGAAAATAGGGTCATGTTCATGGTTCCATCAATGGCATCTTTGTGATGCATTTTTATGCAAACCTATCTTAGAACGGATGGATTTAAGTCTATGTAGATTTATGCAAGTATAGTGGGTCTATTATTGATGGACGGGCTATCGAGGAGGTAGAATCCCTTTGAGGGTGGATCTCCACTGAGCTGTGTACATTGTTAATAGGAAGGGCTGGACACAGCCAGGTTTTGTGTGTCTAATGAGTGGTTTGCCTGAGGAGGAGACAGAACTGCTGCTGTCCCTCTGCTGTCAGCCACTCCCACTCTGCTTTTGTCCAAATGTATCTCGACCCTCTCTTTCTCTCTTATTCTCACTCTTCCTCTTAAACGGGTTAAGAGTTGGTCTTTTGTGTCTTTATGCCAATCAGAGTGATCAAAGTTCTGTTGTTCTAAATACCGACCTCATTCCTCAGGTGATTTTCAGAGCAAGTGTTATTTCTTTTATACAATAACTCAATAAGCAAGGAGTTAATATAGGATGACTTGAGGTGTGGTCACATTAGTGAAATTTCTGCAAAGATTCTTGGACAAAAAGGTTTTATTATCATCAATAATATAGCTATGTATAAAACTCAACTTACAAAGAATTGTCACTTTCAAAACGGTTGGTTGTGGTGAAGCACATGACAAAAGGAGTAGGGAACAAATACAGTCTTTAATATATCCAGAACACTAAGGAGATCACAGGAGATAGCGTAAACACAACCACGTTAACACTGATGATACATGACCAAAAAAAAAAAACAACTAAGGAAACACAGGGCTTAAATACATGAGGAGAGTAATCAATGTCAAACAAGACAGGTGTGGGAACTTATTAACAACCAGAAACTAATAGGGAACACAGGTAGGCAAACCGGGAAACCAAAACACCAAGATAATAAAACAGAACATAACTGTTTCACAAGCAACTTTCTGTTAGTCCTGTTGAGAAATCTGCATGGGGAAATCTTCCACTCCCATGCAAAATTCCCAGTCGTGTGGATATCTAATGAAGAGTTAATAAAAATTCACCAAACAACGTTATATTTGACAGCTCCTTTACATTTAGACAATAATGTCAGTTACTTTGTTTATTTTTGCTATGAAAATAATTCCAAATGAAGCCACAGCAGAATTAATGGTGGTGTTTTTGAGGCAACACGCAGTAGTGTTTCATTCCTGAATCAGGAATCATTTAGGTCAGTGGTTCTCAACCTTTTGGTCAAGCTTCCTTATAGGTTATAGGCCTATATTTCCATTATTTCTGCTGCAATTATGAAAATCCTGCTTGTTTTCAAACTTTGTATTAACAGAAACTGGGAGTGTCCATACATTAAATTAATTAACCACAATCAATTAAAACATCATGATTCCAGAAGAAATATGGGGCAGATTATGATTATTTCTGTTTATATCTTGATCTTATATATATATATTTTTTAATTTTAATTTAGATTAGAGTTCTAATATTTTAAGATATTACAAAAAAAGTTAAATTCCAAATCATCCTGAGACCCCCTTGAAAGTTTGCTGAGGGCCCCTAGTTTCCCCTGGGCCCTTGGTTGAGAACCACTGTGTTAGGTGGACATTTCGCTACTTACTACAGATTTAACCTGCAGAAACCTACTGATAATCCCCACCTCTAAAACATACACTGACGATACAAATATTAGACAAGCAGAGGGAAACAATAGCCCCATTGCTTTTGGACTAAATATCAGCAGTCTTGGAAGACTGCTCAGCCAATCAGATTCAAGGACTGACACTGTCGTATAAAATGCAATATTCATTGTTTCTTGCAAAGTCTTTCTCATGAACTTCAAATATGCCTCAGCTTCTAAGTGAGGAAATGTTAGTATAAATAATAACAAGCACATGCTTGTTCCCAGGGAAAAAAGAGAGAGAGAGAGAGCTAGAGAGAGCTGGATATCATTCAAGCCAACAAGAATCATATTTTTAGCCACATCAATGGTTCTTGCTAAAACTTTTTTTGGAGTCCAGGAAAATAAGCCAAGCAAAACCAGACCATCAATATATTGTGGTGAGATTTCCATAAATTTCAGGCTACTGTTTGGGTGCCACCCCATTCGTACAGTAGTAGCCCACATACCTCTCTACTCCCTCTCTGGGCCGCATGCCAGCGTATCCAAGTGGTACTGGACCACCAATTGTACCACTGAGCTTTTTGTCCTATGCCTATACTCCTGAGTCTCAGTAACCATGGTGACATGCTGACTGTGCCAAGCATACATTTGGTGCCCTTACAATGACAGAAGAGCGGGGTAGTAGCTGGGCAGGGCAGTTATTTACAACACCATCATATTTGGGGATTGGCTCTACTGTGGTTCACTTTAAATACATGATAGGTAATTTTGTCCAGGGGGGGAAAAACTGGAAGTGAGGCATTATATTCCCTGACTCTGAATAATTTTAAAATCTTAAAAATCGAAGCTTTATTTATTCTATTCTATTTGATTTATTTTTATTGAAAAGTTCAATCCATGTCCTTATTTTGTGCAGTGCACCCAAAATCTTTCATGGCAACCAGACTTGTGTGCTCTATGCACTGCAAAAAGGGTAAAAATTAAATTTTTCAAATGAAACCCTTTTCTACAGCTTTTTCATTTCATGTCCTGTCACATATTTAGAATCTTTCAGTCTGTAATTGATTTTCTCATTTAGATGTTTAGCTAAAGAGCTCAATGGTGAATACCTACAGGAATAATACACTTCAAAAATTCTTTGGCTTTAAATTCATTGGCATATGCCGTTTCAAGGATGAAAAGTTCATCTCATTCATTCACTGAATCATGCAATGAACGACATTAGGGCCCTTCGTCTGACTTCTTCAAAGGTATCTGATTGCTTGCTTTCTTTTGCATCTTGAGACAGGACCTAAAACATATCATAGCCTAATTCTATATCGTCTTAACAAATACATACTTTTATGAGATCAGCAAAACTGATGAACTGCACGTCCTCAGGCCTCTGAGGGAGCTTTCATTCATAACCCCAAATGAACTCATCTGAGCGGTTGTTCGAGAGGTGTAAACAGAATATTTGCGTTTTGGGCTGTTTCTTTGTGTCTGCAACAAGTGCATATAACCATTCTTTTTATTTGTTTTGGTTCTGAAGCAAAAGCAGCATACCCTAAAAACAACAAGCTTACAATCACTCCATTATGCCATGACAAAAGTGCCTTTGATGTGGTGGAAGTGGAGCAATCTAGAGTCACAACAGCACAGAGAGGCAGGAGATATTTACGGAGTGAATACACTCTGCTTACAGGAGCAGTGCTGTTTGGAAAGACAGCAGCTGCAGGAGGGACATCCCCGTTGTTTGATCTGTTTCATTCCCTCTGCGGTTTGGATACAGTTACCCCCAGGAAGCCCTTCGGTTTGCAGTTGGGACTTGGGAGAGATACAATTTCTCAGCCCATTCTCAACATGACTTGCCCACGGCAGAATCCACATACACTATGAAATATTGAAGTCTTTACCATTAAACATATTTCCATGGGTAATGAATAAATGCTGACATAATAATCTCCCATTCTTTTCTCTAATATGCTCCGTAATTACACAAGGCCGGACCCTCTTCCTCAAAATGTTGCCATTTGGTGTATATAACATCATTAATACCTGGTATCTTTCAGTGTTTGTTTTTGGTTCTGTGATGTGTGAAGAGCATAAACATTCTCTTCTTTCAGATAGATAAGATTGGTTTACTTGAAAAAGAATCTTGGTTCTGTGTTCCATGAGTCTATGGTTGAGCTGACCCTATTAGTTGTTTGTGTAGACAGTAGGGGTCCCGTGCACATGGCTGTCTCAGTGGACAGGCGGAGTGGGATCCTCAGGCTGTAGGAGCACATGACACGGATGCACATGTGATCTCTCGCCCCCTCAGACACCAGGAGAGAAGAATTCTCTCTCAGCCCATTTGAAGGTCATGGCAAGAGGGTCCTGCAACCCCAACTGTGTGTGTTGCAGACTATAGTGGATCTATGATTCGCATATCAATGAGCAAGTGAATGTTATCGGATTGATTGATTCTGTTGTGATTTATAGTGGCACATGGAATCATCTGTGTAATATTGAAATTACAGTTAATGCAAATAGCCTAGAACACATCTGACTTTATAGCACACTCGGAAGTGCTATCTTAGGAACATATCAGCACATCATATTTGATAAGGGTGTTTTTCTCACTGCTACAAGCGAAATACGAGGCTCTAAATAAATCAGTGTATGTTCATTTTACATTGTTGTGTCGTGTATTTGGCGCAGCGCGTTCAGATAAGCTAGCGTGCACCCGTGCACACGGGAAGGGGGTGTGTGAGGATACTGGCAGCGTTTCATGCAGCTCCAGTGGACACCTAAAGCGGGACTCACTGGTGTGTGTGTGTGTAAAGAGAGCTAACACACTCTCACACACTTAACATTTGGACACAACATGGCGATGAGGCGCCGAGAGACACGACGACTCTTCCCCGACTAAACAACCACGTTATGTTATAGGTGGGGGGAGCGCGCGACAGGGAAATACATGAAATTACGCGAAACTAATTATACCTTAAGAGATTATTCCCCGAATTCCATTATATGCATGTAGCTTGTAGCGGTCATATAAAGCACACTTGCTTTACCCCGCTGCTGGAAATCAAACGCTGTACATGGCGGTGGAGAATATCTGGTTCTTCTGTCTACTTTCTCTGGGTTACTGTGGATTATCCGTGCAAGGTAATACAAGCTAAATCTAATACCCGGTGTTTCCCCGTCCAATGTCTTTTAAGTTGTGTGTGTGTGTGTGTCTCTCGTAGCCTATATCTATGTATTTCTTTGTATCTGTCAGGATATGTTAGTAGATGGGCTGGAGAGAGAAATCGTGCACCTTGCTTATTGCAGCGTTGTGGAGCTTTTACTTTTTCACGTTTTCCTTTTTTTTTTTTTTCCTTTACGCAAACAGGCAGCCTATTTACGCTGAAGTAGCCTACAATATTTATTTGTGGATTAAACTTTTTGTCACATCCAAACTTCACTTTTGTAAAAAAAATATTATGCGTTCAATAACCGTTTGGTTAATTTGATGTAATAGTACAGCATACTGAAACGATATTAAAAATAAAACAAATAGATACAGAGACATAAAGGCAAGGCAATATTTGCTCAGGGGGGCGGATATGTAGTAGGGGGGGCTNGGGGGGCTCTTGTTTCGGAATGTTCAGGTTCATAGTCATCATTATAGCAAATTAAAACTGGTAAAATAAATTTTGGACTTTAAAGGGGTTTGTTTGAATTCCTTATTTGGACTTATTTAGAAGACCACCGATGGACGTCAAAATTAGGGAGGGGAGGGGGCCTTAAAAAGTCCATATTAGTATCAGTCCACGTAATTACTTAAACGTTGCAACCCATTAACTCACATATTTACCCTGAGTGACCTTGAGTTGAAGATATGAAACTAATCTGTTAAAATGACCATTTGACGTGAATGACGCTGAAAAAAACAACTTAAGAAACCGCACACATTAGCCTAAGTCATAATTCCTCAGATTGTTTAACTAAATTTTAACAGCCTACCTCTTAATTAATGTAAACCTGAGTAAATGTATATATAAAAGTTCAAACGACTACAAGTTTGAACTAGAAAACGAGTAGGATGTACTGTTTGTTGTTTTTAAACGACTAAAGTGCCTTTCACACATTACAAGATGACAGGGAGTTGAACAGGTCAGGTGGAAGAGACGGCAGTCTTCTTTCTATGCTTCACAGTGTCTTTTAATTGTCATTACACTTTTTTCTGTGTACTACAACTTAAACCATAAAATATTCTCCATATACATACATTGCATATGCTAAGTGTGCCAAAACGGTAACACATGAAAATAAATAGGTATTTTGTAGCTTGTGGTGCCTTTGTCGGCCACTAGGGGGACTGGGCCAAAATACCCACCCCCCAAAATTGACCCCGCTGAAAGGCATTGTGTAAATCGCACCCTTTTTTAAAATAGAGAGATGGTGACTTGGGTGAGCGGAAAATTACTGGCACGAGCTTGTTATGATTCTGATATATCTAGCTTATTCTTACATTTAATTCAAATAATTATTTAATTTATGAGTTTAAAAAAAGGCTTTGATGTTTTTTGTGTAGACCACCCATACTTTTGTGTAATTTTATGGCATATATTTATCACACTGGATGGCATGTAATGAAATTGGAGAGATCAAAGGCAGCAGGAGTGTTGTTATGGCTCGTGAAGGGTGAGTGCTGCTCAGTGCAGGAGCTTCGGGCAGCGACTTGAATTCAGTCACAGGCGCTGGAGGAAAAAGGGGTGGGGAGTGGTCAGGGCGACTTATCCAAAGACTATACACCTTATTTACATAACAAAGAAGAGCACTGAAACACATGGGCACCTCTTGGCATCCAGCGATGCACTTGTCTCTCCGATGTCCACTGGGAAGTATAAACGTCAACCACAGCGGTCAAAACACTGTGTCATCTTTGAGCTCCGTTAACGATTTTAGTGCCAGTGCTGTAGTGGATAGATTATTTACAGCGGGGCGGGACCTACTAGTGATCAATTGCATTAAAAATTGCTCTAGACCGCTGTGCAGACCTGCTGTAGGGTGGTTTTGTTTTCATTAAAGAACTTCATATATTTCTTCAGTTTTTTTTTTTATTGAATATTATTTATTTATTAGAAAATTCTAAATACAACTTGTGATTTTCTTCCAGAATTGTTTTGACAGATTGTTTTGAAACATTAACTTTAAAGGTAGGGTAGGCAATTTCGGATTGACTATAACAAGCTAGTCTTCATTGCAGCTTTCATTGGCCAAGGACCACCCAAGACAATGTCCGACCAACATGTAAAGCAACGAATCACAGTTTGTTTCTTCTGTGTCATGTTTAGGGGCGTGAAAATGTAAAGTACAATAACAGACCGGCATGCATCTAATAAATTATTCATTCAAGAACGTTGTGCAAGTTTACTACAACAGTGGCGCCACAAACTTCACATGCTTTTGATCCTGGTAAGCGCTCATTATTATTATCCAGAAAATCCTCTAGAATTTAACAGATGACGACTTTGAAACTGCTGAAGTGTTTCCCATTTTGTGTGCCATATGCATCAGATGTTCAGCCAACGGTCTGTGGGCGTGACGTCTTTGGCTGAGACTAATCTATGGGTGATAGGGCTTTTTCTTTAAATGCTCCAAAACTTTGGAACTCTCTGCCTGCTGAGATTAGGCAAGAAGAATAAGTGCTTTTAAAACTTCCCTTAACTTTTTTTTTTTTTAGGGTAGCTTTTACCTGATTATTTTTGTAATGGTCATATTTTTCTTTTTTACTTGTTGAAGTTTTGATAGTATGTTTTTATTTTTATTTATTTTTTTGGTTTGTATTTAACTTTCATTAATGTATTGTTTGTTTTGTGTTTTATTTGATTTTATTCTTGTGAAGTGTTTTGAGATGCTACTTTTAAAGGCGCTATAGAAAATAAAGTTTATTTTTATTATTAATAGCAAGCTTACTTTGAAAGCATAATATCCCACCCTCCCTTCAGAGCGCTCTCCAAAGCCAAGCCTCCTCCAAAACACATGAACACTCACAGCCAGAGCAGAGTCTGCGAAGCGTCACAAGTGGTGAGAACATCATGGGTTGCCATCTCTTAATTACAACAAGTACGACATGGCGTGAAAGCAGCATAAGCTTGTTGTTTTGGTTCAGGAGGAGCTATAAAAGGTCGCTGGTGTTTGTTTGTGGCACTTGGTGACTGTCTGTCTACAGCTCTGAATAGCCTTACAGAATGCACTGATGACGTGTGATATCTGCGCGAGCAGGGTGCGTGGAGGACGTATGGAAATACATAGATTCGCAGGTAGGACATCCCATCGGACCGAATGCAATGATTGGGCAAACATTTTTTGGACCTGAGACTTCCACAGAAGATATATGTACATTTTTTTTATATTTAGACCACTTCTATTATTGATTGCTATCAGGATGTGAAGAGTTTCAAACAGTATAACAAACATTTTATATGAAAAACATTGCCTATCCTACCTTTAAGTAACAGTACAGTTTTGTCTTCATACACTATTATCTATATTTGTCACTATTACGATAAATGCATGAGCCCTGCTGATTTGCATGCTAGACCTGTAGATTATACTTTACAGTAACAATCTGTTCCCTCTGTTGGCTACTGAGGGTTTTTTTTTTTTGCTCCCATGTCCCAGTATTTAAGATAATAATATTATTTCCTCATAACAATAGAGTAGAGACCTCAGGGATGCCTTTTCCTTGGAAAAATTACATTATTAAGATTTTGCGATAAGTATTGGTTTGTGCTAGAGGAGGATTTAAGATTGACAGAAACAATCCTATATAGACCATATACCTTTCTTTGCCCCAGTATATGAATAAACTTTAATGTTCATCATATTAAAGTCCCCCTGTGGGGAAAATCAAGTTTTTAATGTCTATGTGGTGTTTTTAATATGCTTTAAGACAAACCATGTGCAAATTTATGTCAACACCATTGCTGAGTATTTTCTATTTAAAACTGTGGTGAAAAAAAGACCCACGGTTTGAAATCACTGGTGTTTCTGATGTCACAAACTACCTTGTAACCAATCATGTCAATGTGCCGGTGGGCTTTAGAATGTCATTAACCATGACCGCTCTGAAGCAGGAGAGTTTCTAGAGAATATATCCCGATATTTTCTGTTGATATAAAAAAGTTGTGTAGATTTGGCAATATAGCGGGTGTATGATGTATGTTATGATGAACTATATGCCTTTTTCCACTGACGTTAAGGTGTTCAAAGCGTTTCTATGGTTACTGATTGTTAGAAGACAGCTGTCTGACTCACGAACGGGAACATGGTTTGTGTGACATTAGCAACACATTATTAGCTGTTTGATAATGTAGTCTAGCAAACGGCTAATCATATTAATTACCGTTGTGTTCGACGTAGTAAAAAGTGATACCATTGTGCAGCGTTTACCTCAGTAATTTCACCGAGTGGATCTCGTCTGAGCTCGTGAGAGTGAGTGAAGGCGGGGCTAATTAGCATATTCATATATCTCTGTATAATAAATGAGGCAAGGGTGTAGTTACATTCAAGCTATTTTAAGGCATGAAGAATTTTTTTTCACAGGAAAAAATGTTTAAATGTGTCATTTTGGTGATCAAAGATGAGTTTTAAGGGATAAAATTATTGACTACAGGGGGACTTCAGTCATGGGCGGTAATGTTCTAGTTCTAAGTTCTACCCTGCACAGCTGTTACAGACTTGCATCCCATCTCGCCTCCGAACGCTTTATCTTCCAGTGCATTCACAAAATGAAATGCTACCCAGTCTGCCCAATATCCCTTTAAGGCAAGATGTGTTATGCTGAGACACATAAGCTCATGTTGGAAGTCGGGACTGAGCCTCACCCCCCACCTCCCCTCAAAACTAAAATCCTATAATCCTTCCTGATGAGGAAAAAATTATTGAGAATTTCAGAGAGGTGTAAATCCAGTTTGTGAAATCTAATCTCTAGATAAGTTGTTTGAGGAAAATTGGGTGAAGACATTTTAGATTTTCCAAAAGACCTAAATCCATTCCTATAGTCTTAACTATTACTAAACACACCTGAGTTATGGGTTCATTTGAAATGTACAGGTTTGTTACTGTGTTGTTGGAATGAGAAAATCAGCTGAAATGCTGACTTGAGCACCTTTGGTTTATCATAATAGAAGAAGATCAGAGATGTTTTGAGACTTCTATTATGGACAGGCTGTGCAGAGGAGTGCAGTATTTTGACAGGTTTCACCGCAAGAGATGCTGTAAGCAAATACGTTACTTTGAGAAGGTAGATGGAGTGGTCGAGTGAGTAGATCTTCTTGTCTGAGTGTTCAGGTTGATCTTTCCAGTGACTTCGAAAGTCATTAACATAACATCCCTATTCCCTCCTGTCCACTAAGATTTGTACCCACAATTTCAGGCTGGGTTTCCCTGAAGCTGTGTGCCAGGTTTACAAAGAGGAAGAGGAATGTTGTTATATGTAAGTGTGTTGTTGTGGTAAGTGATACTGGAGAATCGTGAGGGTGATTTGGAGTGATCTATTCCTCTCTTTTTTTCCACTTCATATTCATAAACAGAGTTCTTTGCTTTTCCACAAGAAAGATCACATAAAATATCTGTGAACTCTTGGTTAATAGATGAGGACTGGTACGCTGATGCACTTAGGAGGCTGCACCTCTCCACTTTAAAAATCTTAGTAAGCTTATGTTTTGCTTTCCATATTATGTCGTCTAACATTCCAGTGTTCTCCTAGAAATCAATGTACAGTTGTTGGCTTTTTTTAAAGACCCCCTCCACCACCACCACCACCAAAAAAGGTAGAAGCAGTGTAGAGGCCAGAGGGCATGTTTTACAGGGACTGTCACATGGTTTCACAGGCATGCTGCTCCAAAACCCGTGACTCAGTGCTGCAGTGTGTGCTCTGTCCAGGGGGGGCTCTCCATGTTTTGATCATCACATCAGTGCAACACAGCCTGTCCTGCAGAAAGGAAAGAGTTACTCTTTTGTGCTCCATGGCATTTATTTTCAGCTTCATCACTAGATCTGCTGTGTAATCTTTCTCTGGTACTGCTGCAGCACTTCTGCCATTACTTCCATTAAAGCATCCCTTCATGACCTCATTTCCCTCTTTTTTAACAAGTGTTTATATTGTTTAATGCCCCTGAGAGGGATGAAGAGATTTTCAATAATTGCACAAAATGTAGACTGAAGCAGACGCTACTGAAGTCAAGGTAGTTATAGTAGCATACAGTATATAGATGCATTAACTCGCTTTCGTTGTTTTGGTCTGTGATCCTTAAGTTGAATATATTGTTCAAAGAGAATGACTATGGATGATAGGTAGTGGATAAAAAGTCTAACTGGTTAAAACCTCTAGGGATGCAGTGATTTCAGCGAAAATTGTTTTTATGCCCGATAATTAAAGGATTAATTCACTTTCAAATGAAAATTAGCCCAAGCTTTACTCACCCTCAAGCCATCCTAGGTATATATGATTTTCTTGTTTCTGACAAAGACACTCTGGGAAATATTAATAAATATCCTGATGCATCCAAGCTTTATGGCAGTATGCTTTGCCAAAAGAGTATGAACTGAAGAAAGTGTCTCCATCCACATCCATCCATCATAAACATATTCCACGCGGCTCCGGAGGGTTAATAAAGGCCTTCTGAAGCGAAGCGATGCATTTGTGCAAAAAAAATATCCATATTCATAAAGTTCTGATGTAAAAGATCCAGCTTCTGCCAGACCGCCTTCCGTATTCTTCAAAAAGCTTACGCTGCACATCCGATGCGATTCCAGTTCAGTTTTTTTACGTAATTTAAATATGGAAGGCGGTCTGGCAGAAGCTGGATATTTTACTTCATAACTTGTTTTACACAAATGCATCGCTTCGCTTCAGAAGGCCCTTATTAACCCTCCGGAGCCGCGTGGAATATGTTTATGATGGATGGATGTGGATGGAGACACTTTTCTTCATCTCATACTCGTTTGGTAGCGCATTACTGCCATTATAAAGCTTGGATGCGTCAGGATATTCATTAATATTTATTAAACGTAATATTTTCTCTAATAAATTGTGAATATTATAAGCACAGCAACTCACTTCAATATGTGCTGATTTTGTCCATCAGGAATTGATTGGATCATTGTCCTTTGCTAATTGCCAGTTTTCTGTAGGGAACTTGTTTAAACTGGTCTGGCTGTTGGAAAACCTTATTGCCCAGTATTTGCGCCAGTGGGCATGTCAACAGAAAAGAGATGTCACTGCGGGACATGTTATTTTTTTAAAAATAATGTGCACATATAAATAATTTATAACAAACACTGCAACATTCCATAAACAATTTTGATTTCACAGTGACTTGAGGTCATGAAGCCCACCTTTCAGTTAAGAAGTTTCTTCTTTGATTTGGTTTGTTATTTTTATGGTTTTTTGTTGTGGTTTACTGTGTATGTCTTTATTCTTTTATGCCTAAATTTGACAGTAAGACAGTTGATTCAGGTTGGTTAATATTATTTATTCTAGTTCTTTTTTTTCTTTTCTTTGGTTGGTTGGGTGTCGGTGGTTGTTTTAAGCCTCCTTGTATTTTGCATTTGCCGGGTTTGCTGGTCAGTGGCGAGGTGAATCATTTTCAGGAGAAGGAAATCATACAAGGAAGTTATTCATTATCATACTTCCTGTCAGTCTTTACAAAGGTCTGCCGCAGGTTGTTGACCCTAGGAAAGGTTGACAAATCTCTTCAGTGATCTGTGTAATGTACTTAATGTTTTAAGCAGTAAGACCTGAAAGTGATTGTTGTTGTTAGATAAAGTTACCAATGTATTAAATATTTGACCACCTGCAATAAGTCCAATAAGAATCCCCAAACATATCTATATGAAGCTAGTGCTTAGCTCTCTGTGTTCTGTGTTGCAATGGCTATTTGAGTTCAACATTTGTACACATGGACTCCAGGGATACTGTGACCTGGATAACAGCTGTCAAAATCTATCAGCATGTGGCTTGACCAGGGATAGAACCTCAGATGGGTCAAAGGGAGATGAAAAGAAGGACAAAGGGAGGAACTGGATGGGTCGATGGGAGAATGGACATGTTTCATGAGCATCTGGAATAATTAGTATTAGCTGTTTAAATGATCATTAAAGTGATTGCTTGTCTGTCTTAAAGAGAAATTAAATTCTGTCAACAATCACTATTGTTCCTCGTGTCGTTCTAAACCTGTATGATTTTTTTTCTGCTGAACACAAAAGAAAATATTCTAATTTTTTTTGTCCATAAAATGGAAATGAATGGTCACCAAAGCTGCTTGGTTACCAACATTCTTCAAGACATATCTTTGTTGTTGTTGTTGCACAGAAGAAAGAGCATTATACCAGTTTGAAATGACATGAGAGTGAGTAAATAATGACAGAATTTTCATATTTGGATAAACTATCCCTTTAAAGTTATGTGAAAGCAGGTTTGTGATTTAATTTTATTTTATTTCAAGACCACACTATATAGTCAAACTTCAATACATCACTGCATTCCCTCTATTAGTTGATAATTGACTTGTTTGCTTACATACAAACTGCCAAGAACATTCAAGCCCTGCCAAGGGCCTCTTAGCCAAGAGCCTGGAGAATATTTTTAACATAAAGTTGAACTTTTATTAATGGTTTCTACTGTTCGTAATCAGATTTGATCCAATTCCCTTGGTTTTTTTGGACAGCTTGCTGTTGAGCATAGCCAGAAATGTTTCCCTCACAGTGATCAACATCCACAATGCTTTTTTCAGCAACTCATCAGTTCCCACTTGAGTCTCTGCAGCTTAATGCATAGCTGCTCTTTTTACTATCACACCATTCAGAATGACCACAGCAGAACTTTGTCTGAATCAAGTATCCCAACCCTTTTGTATCCAAATAAAAAAATGTATTTGGTGCATGCAAGTGTAATGGACATTTGAAGAAGCATCTGATATATGTCCAAACTGTGCCAGTATCTGTTTTTGTTGCATAAGTAAAAAAAAAAAAAAANTAAAAAAAAAAAAAAAAAAAACGCTTCAAGGCCATATGTAGGCTACTGTGATTTACAGCGATTCACATTGTGTGAACGTTTGTAGCCAGTGAAAGAGGTCGTGATCCATTGGGTTTTGTGTATACTCAATACATTTGCTGAAGCAGAAAGAATATTGTCACTGCTGCTTTCAATGGGTGGACAATATTCTCTGAATTAATCTTGGGAAAGAAAATGTTTGGTCCAAAATGATGATATTTATTGATGAAGGCTGGTGTGTCATCAGTCATAATATATATATATATTATAAAACATGTTATATATTATTTATATATGTAATTACTGTGTAGAACTGAAGTCATTCTGTTGTGTGTTTTATGAATAATCGCTTGAGAAAAAAGTAGCATGTTAATGTATGTGTCGGTGTGTGCATGTGTGAGCGAGTGTGTGAAGCGGGGTCTATTCCTCATGACGCTGGTTGGGTAAACAGTCATCCGATCACATTCCTTCCATTCCGTGCTGCTGTCCACTTGGTCANAGCGATTCACATTGTGTGAACGTTTGTAGCCAGTGAAAGAGGTCGTGATCCATTGGGTTTTGTGTATACTCAATACATTTGCTGAAGCAGAAAGAATATTGTCACTGCTGCTTTCAATGGGTGGACAATATTCTCTGAATTAATCTTGGGAAAGAAAATGTTTGGTCCAAAATGATGATATTTATTGATGAAGGCTGGTGTGTCATCAGTCATAATATATATATATATTATAAAACATGTTATATATTATTTATATATGTAAATACTGTGTAGAACTGAAGTCATTCTGTTGTGTGTTTTATGAATAATCGCTTGAGAAAAAAGTAGCATGTTAATGTATGTGTCAGTGTGTGCATGTGTGAGCGAGTGTGTGAAGCGGGGTCTATTCCTCATGACGCTGGTTGGGTAAACAGTCATCCGATCACATTCCTTCCATTCCGTGCTGCTGTCCACTTGGTCACATGACCACAAAGGAGGGCTCATAGTGGGGTGGGGAGGCATGCCTTAGGAAGGGGAGCCATTTATCACTAAGGACGATTCAGATTGTGGATGCAAGCTCCCATATTTACAAGGATGTATTTTTTTTTCTTCAATGCAGACGTATTAAACATGTCAGATACTGACTGTAATAAAATTCTTGACACACAAAGAGGCTGTGAAGATAATTAAAAAGAGCAGATTCATAAAAGGTTTATAACCTTGCCGGTTCATCAGGTGTTTTGCTTTCAGTACATGATTTAATGTTTTCAGCTTGACAAATGGCTGTCTGTCTTAGTGCCTTTGTCTTGAATTTCCTCTTAAAATGTTGTCAAAAGACTGCAGTAATTGCCTTGTCAAAAGAAAATCGCAAATAATTCACAGAGGAGAAAAAGTAACTGTAAATACGTCGAAGACTCCAACTGAGCTATTTAAATTCCTGCTTTTAGTATCGACTGTTATGTGTGAATAAATGTGGTCTTTAACCAGACCTGTGCCAGGATTGGGCCATCTGGGGATCCCACTATTATAGTATTGTGGACTGGGAGACTCTTTTGAAAGTCTATAAAAAGACAGTACTGTTATTTTGAGCATAAGCAGGAGTGAGCATACAACAGGACAGCTCAACATTTCAAGCCAACTCAAAGGTGCTATATTGATATGAAAAGGTACAGTGTATCACCAAAGCATTTGCAAGATCTACAAAGAGTACAAATAATACACATATATTCTGTACACTATACAGTGGCCCCAAAATGTATTTGGACACTTAAAGGGTTAGTTCACCCAAAAATGAAATTTCTGTCATTTATTACTCACCCTCATGTCGTTCCACACCTTCGTTCATCTTCAGAACACAAGTTAAGATATTTTTTTAAATCCAAGAGTTTTTTTTAATCCTCAATAGAAAGCAACAAAATTACCACTTTCAAGGTCCAGAAAAGTAGTAAAAACATTGTCAAAAAAGTCAACATGACTACAATGGTTCAACCTTAAAGGGATAGTTCACCCAAAAATGAAAATTTGATGTTTATCTGCTTACCCCCATGGCATCCAAGATGTAGGTGACTTTGTTTCTTCAGTAGAACACAAATGATGATTTTTAACTCCAACCGTTGCAGTCTGTCAGTCGTATAATGCATGGCGATGGTAACACAGTCTATGAGAGTAAAAAAAACATGCACAGACAAATCCAAATTAAACTCTGCGGCTTGTGACGACACATTGATGTCCTAAGACACGAAACGGTCGGTTTGTGCGAGAAATCAAACCGTATTTATATAATTTTTTACCTCTAATACACCACTATGTCCAACTGCCTTAAGTGCGCGCACGGCATCCGGTGCGTGAGGTGTGTAAGTGCTCTGGCGTAGTTTAAACATGGTGCCTGTAGTACAACAGTTGTTATATAAATGGAAGTAAACCACTAAAAAACATGGTTTTATTACATCAAAAATAAAATGAAGTTTGTTACTTTTCGTAAGGGCAGCTTTACATATAAAAAGGACACATACAAAGATCTTGTTCACATACCTATTGATATCCAGCCGAAGACCAATCAACCATAACTTCAGGTGAGCAGGCTCAGAAGTTGGGAATACATGGAAAGTCACCACTCCCGAATGAGTTCGCGCGAGAGAACGTAATCTTTTAGTTTTAAGTCGGTTTGAACAATCTGGATAAGCGCAAGTAAGTACCATTTTGATTAGCCGTCGTACCTGTGTAAACAATGAGTGATTGAGTGAACAGAAATACTGTTCGGTTTCTCGCAAAAAAAGAGTTTAGTTTCTTAGGACATCAATGTGTCATCACGAGCCGCAGGGTTTAATTTGGATTTGTCTGTGCATGTTTTTTTTACTCTCACAGATTGTGTTACCATTGACACGCATTATATGACTTGACAGACTGCAACGGGTTAAAAATCATCATTTGTGTTCTACTGAAGAAACAAAGTCACTTACATCTTGGATGCCCTGGAGGTAACCAGATAAACATCAAATTTTCATTTTTGGGTGAACTATCCCTTTAATGTTATGAAGTGACGAGAATACTTTGTGCGCAAAAACAAAACAAAAATAACGACTTGATTCAACAAATATGTGTCTCCCCTGTCAGAATTGTCAGCATCACAGACGTAAAACCTGGAAGCACTGCAACGAAAACAGTGTAGGAGAATGACAGGGAGAGACAAATTTGTTGAATAAAGTCGTTATTTTTGTTTTTGCGCACAAAAAGCATTCTCAACGCTTCATAACATTGAGGTTTAATCACTGTAGTCACATGGACTATTTTAACAATGTCCTTACTACCTTTCTGGACCTTGAATGGTAACTTCGTTGCTTTCTATTGAGGATAAAAAAAACCTATTGGATTTCATCAAAAATATCTTAACTTGTGTTTCGAAGATGAACAAAGGTCTTGCGGGTGGGGAACAACATGAGGGTGAGTAATTAATGACAGAAATTTCATTTTTGGGTTAACTAACACTTTAAGTCACACTTAAAATGCCATATCCATTATATAGCCTAACTGTGAAACTTCTAATTATCAAACCAATTGGCATTAAAAAAAAAAAAGAAAGACAGTACAAATTATAAATTATAAAATAATATATTCAAAATGGAGTCAAGAAGTATTTTGCCATTTTCAGGTTGCCAAATGTTAGTTTAACATGTTTATATGATGGACTACGTTACGTCTGTGAGTTACTATATGTGTGAACTGTGAGAGAAAACAACTTCATACATCCACTATATGAGCAGTTGGTTAAAAGTAATTACAGAAATTCCTAAAAAAATGAAATAAATTTTGAGAAAAGTCTCTGTCTGTCATTTGTTTGCATATGTGACTTGGTTTTTGGTGGACAGAGATGTTCAAATAGTGTTTCATATTTTTGCATAGCATACCTGTGGCTTACGCAGTGGAGGATGCCGCTGGCAAAGCCAATGTCAAAGGCTCGATTCCCAAGAAATGCATGCCATGAACTGATAAATTGTCTTGAATGCAATGAATGCACATGTTTTAGATAGCATGCCATATGTGTAAATGTCCATATTCTTAGTGCATCTGCTGCAACTTCTTATATTTCAGTGAGACTCAGTTTTCAGATTCCTTTTCTTTTAGTTATAATATAAATCTCGTACTATTTCCTAACCTTAGTGTTACCTGTCTCATGCTCTGCTCCTTTGCTTTTGATCTGGCTGCACTGAGTTTCCCTAAGCAGAATTCCCAGAATTTTATATTCAGAGACAGATAACATCAATACATATCATGTTAGAACTTTTGTATGTGTGTCTGTGGTTTACAGATAAAGAGGTAGAGCTGAAGCTTCCGTAACTGTCGTGACTGCTACCTCTTATCATACAGATAGCACCTGTGACAATGGAAATGCTTCTGCCATTGATTATAGATGTGGAACCCTGTTTTCACTTTGCCCTTTTCGTTTTTCAGACAGACTTTAAGGGCATTTACTTGCACTTTAAAGGTTCTATTTCAGATGGACTAAAGCAATAATTTTGTTGCCTCAAAAACTAACATTAATGTGTTTGTGTGTACACAACTGTGAAAAAGTTTGGGGTCAGTAAGATTTTTGAAAGAAGTCTCTTATGCTTGCCAAGGCTGCATTTATTTGCATTTATACAATTTAAAATAACTGTTTTCTATTTTAATCAGTTTTAAGTCATTCATTCTTATTATGGCAAAGCTGCATTTTACCAGAAAACTTCAGTCTTAAGTGTTACATAATGCCTTAGAAATCATTCTAATATGCTGATTTGGTGGTCAAGAAACCACATTGCCTTTGATTGATAAAAAGTTCAAAAGATCAGCATTTATAAACATTATAAATGTGTTTACTGTCATTTTTGATCAATTTAATGCTTACTAGCTGAATAAAAGTATTAATTTCTCACATCTATCTGACCCAAAACGTATGAGTAAATGCGTATGAGTGGTAATGGACATCATGGTTTACTGGATTTTGAGTCCAGTTGCAACGGTTCACATGGCAGTGGCACAGCTGCAGGATGTGCAAAGTCTAGCGAGTGAGTCATTCTCCGTTCATGGTCTGAGAATATAACGTGTCCATTCCAAAGGAACTTTGTTTTGGCCATGGATGCCAGAACTGCCACAGCCAGAAAGAAAGTTGGTTTTACTTTTTTGTACTTAAAGTCCCCCTGTGGTGAAATTCAAGCTATTAATGTTGTTTATTTGTCTATGTGGTGTTTTTTTTTTTAATATGCTTTTAGAAAAACCATGTGCAAATTCATAAGTCAGCACCATTGCTGTGTATTTTCTATTTAAAACTGCAGTGAAAAAAAGACAGTCTCAAACCCGCGCTTTGAAATCGCTGGTGTTTCTGACATCACAATCTACCTTGTAACCAATCACATCAACGTGCCAGCGTCCTTTAGCATATCATTAACCATGACCGCTCTGAAGCAGGAGAGTCTCAAGAAAATATATACCAGTATATTTTTCTGTTGATATAAAAAATCGGGTAGATTTGGCAATATAGTGGGTGTATGATGTATATAATGATGTTATGATGAACTATATGCCTTTCTCCACTGACGTTAACGAGGATCTCTTGAGCTTTTTCGAATGAGTGGAGGCGGGGCTAATTAGCATATTCATAGATCCCATATAATAAATGAGGCAAGGGTGTAAAGTTACATTCAAGCTATTTTAAGGCATGAAGATTTTTTTTTCACAGGAAATTTTTTTTAAATGTGTCATTTTGGTGATCAAAGAGGAGTTTTAAGGGATAAAATTATTGACTACAGGGGGACTTTCAAATTTTTGCGAGAGATTTGATGCTTGAGACATCAACCTATGGAAGCTTGTTTCTGCCACTGAATAACAAAATAAAAAAGGTATTTGCGACTTTTGATCTCACAATTCAGACTTTTTTTCTTGCAATTGCAAGTTTACATTTCACAATTCTGACTTTTTTCCTCAGAATTATGTGATATACCCCTGGTTTTACAGACAAGCCTTAAGCCTTAATGCATCATTGAGCTGTTTTAAGTGAAAGCAACTTGATCCTGGCTTAATCTAAGCCTCGTGAAGCCTCTATGAAACCAGGCCATAAACTCGCAATTGCGAGTTATAAATTCAGAATTGTTTAAGCTTATATTTTGCAATTCTGAGAAGAAGAAAAAAGTCAGAATTGCGAGATAAAAAGTCACAATTATCTTTTTAAATGTTTTAATTCTCTGGTGGAAACAAGCATCCATATAAATTCCATTTAAATATAGTCAGAGTAAATTTCACATTATAGACGACTTAAAAATGTCTTTACTTAGCCAATGGCTAGTAAATTGTACGATTCCTGCTGCTGTCTGTGTTTTTAATGTGAATCAAACATCACTGCAAAAAAGTACTCACTGATCTTGACTGAATAACTTTTGTAACATTAATAAGGATTCATCTATTTTTAATTTATACAGTGAAGACGATGCAGTGTTATTACATTTGATTACTTCATTCAATTTCTGTACTCTACCTAATCTGTATATAACTACTGTTAGATCTGAAAAGCAATGTTTATTTCATTTGTATCTTTGTTCTATTTTTTGTGCTATTGCTTGTGGTTTGATTATTTGTTCTTATTTTATTACATATTGTTTACTTGTCTTTGAAATGTTATATTTATATTTTATTTATATGGAATTTTTCATCTTGCATTACATGTAAAATGTCTGCTGAGTGTAAAAAAATAAATAAAAATAAAATAAATAAATACTAGCCAATGCCGACTCAAGCTTTAGTGTGTCTGTAGAGGGTTGGACATAGATAAGTTATCTTTAAGTCAAGTTGTTTCAGTGCAGACCATTGAATGGGATGGCACTCTTGCACAACTGCTCTTGAAGCCCTATTTAACACACTGTTAGGCTGTCAGAATTGGCTGTCAACTTGGGAAGCTGTGACCTCTTGAATAACATCAGCTCATTCGGCTCATCAGGACTCGCTCAACAAGCAATTTAAAAGTCCTTATCATCATCCTCATCTTGAACGCAGTGAGATTTGCTTGGAGTCCTGTAATTGTTTGCACATCTCCCTAGAGCACTGTGGTTATTTATTATTTTTTGGTTTATTGTAATCGCTTCTCTAATATTCCTGAGAGGCTTTCCTTATTTGGCCTAGAACTGGGATGCCACATTGGTTTGGTAAAGAGATCTGGGGCCGTATTCACAAAACATTTTATCTTACCACTAAGAGTTCTCCTAAATAGCAGTAAAAGTTCTTAGCTAAGAGTTTTCTCTTAAAACCTATTCACAAAGCTGCTGAGACAAACTTTTACTAAGGAATCGACTGAAATCTTAAGCTAAGAGTAAGGGCGGGGTTGACCTCGTTGCTATGGAGTATACACACAGTGATTGGCTGATGAGGAGGAGTCAGCGATTTAATCATAGAAATATTGTAGAATGAGGTGTCATGTTTCCATATTAAAATAAAGGTTTTAAAATACAAATGTTTCCCTATTCAAATAAATATTTTTTAATAAAAATGTTGCCATAGTCAAAATAAAATGTTGCCATAAAGGTTTTAAAATGTAGGCTAAGTGTCACTAATTAAACTAGTATATACAGTTAACTGTCCACCTCTTGGATGTCTTCATCTCAAGAGAATGCAGAATTCAAGCGACAAATTATGTTTTATAAACAAAGTTTGGGAGAAACACATTCAAACAGTCTTTCTAATCAGCTGAAGAGGAGGAATATATACACAGACGAGAGTCGAGTCGACTCGCCTATAGTTACTTCGACGGTTTTCTGCATCCCTCCACCAACCCGCTCACTCTCGGCTGGGGATACGGGGAGAACTTTGGTTTTGGGCTAAATTTCAAGCTCGGAGCCCTCGATCCCCTTGGACAGCACACCAAATACACTTATTATATATATATTTTTTTTTTTACTCTATTCAATCATTTGTAAGTGTGAACTCATGAAAACCACTGGCACAGGTAATCAGACAATATTTATTTATTTGTTAAAGATTTTTTTTGGCATCTCATCGTAGATTCAAATCTTTAAATCAAATTGTATTGCATTTATGAAGAAAAAGTTAAGTCAGCACCTAAGGCTCTATTGCTATTGCTTCAATGGTGTACAGTGTCTTTGGGTGGATTAGGATTGTTTGTGATTTAGTCTTAGTGACTTAGGAGTCCTCTTGACTACTCCTAACGTTTCACAGACTTAGGAGCTAGTTTTAGCGCTAAAATGCTTTGTGAAATACTCTTAGAGCAAAAATTTAGGACTCCTAAAATTAGGACTGACACGCCCATTATTTTTACTAGTTTCTCCTAAATCGGCAAGTTAGGAGCTACTTTTAGCCTTAAGATGTTTTGTGAATACGGCCCCAGAATACTAAATCCTGGAGCTCTGCTGATAGGATGTGCACCTATATAGATTCAGTTGCAATGTATGCTGGATTTTGTTGATAGACCCCTCCTGCTAGTATAGAGACGTCGGTGAATACACAAGTTACATTTAAATGCACTGCGGATTCGGTTTGGGTATTGACACAAATTCCATTTTTTCCAGCTGACTAACAAGTTTATGGTCATTTAAATTATTTTTTGAGGTAAATGTAACATTATGTGACACATTGTTTACAAGCTGTTTTATTGACGCGTTTCCGCGGTTGAAACACTGATTGAGCGATTACATGAGACATGATACCGATTTCGGTAAGTTGTACTATATCTTTCAACATACCTTCTGGTGTTCATTCATGTTTATTTGTTGTAACTAGTAGTAAAGCAGAAGAGATGATCAGTTCTCGTGGGCTCTGCGCTGCTGCTTCACTTGGAACTGAGATGCTACAGTGACCTGTCACAGTCACACCACATTAAAAGAGCGCCAAAGCAGTATGTTTGAATTTTGTAATAAAATGGACAGAGTTTAAAATCTGAGACTTTGTTTCATATCAAAAGTCACAAAGCTTATTGACATTTTATTTGATGGGGGCATGCTACAAAGTTCTGTTCATCTACTGAAAACAGACTAAAAGATCGAATCTTGGGATTTAAGAATCAATGTTGGTTCATAAAAATCAAGAAATCAGTCATTTTTACCCAGCCCTACTTGAGGATGTTGTCTGAACTGTCAGTGGATGGTTTTCACATTTCTGGGGTCCTCAGAAGCGAAAGTCGTCATAGTTGAGTAAACTTCTATAGTAGTGAACAGAAACTACAACAAATATAATTTTTGCATTCCCATTTGTTCAAAATCCACAATACTGTTTCTATGACTTTCCAAAAGAGGAAACAAACATATAGAGAGATTGATTGGTCAGAAGAGAGAAAAATGTCAAATTTGCCGGCACTCCCTCAGCTGTTGTATTCGAAACATTCACTCAGTTTTCTGTAATTTAATGCCAAGGAAATAAAGCACAACAGCACGACATTGTTATAAATGTACATTATTATAAATGTATAAATGTACATTAATATTTCACTACCATCTTCAGCGTCTCTTCTGGTCTGTCAGTATTCCTTACATGCTTCAAGAGCACTGACCTCAGTAATCAAGTGCTTTGAGCGGCTTGTCAAACGGACTCCTTCCTGCCAGACACCTTATTCCCCCATTTGGTTTCTTACTAGCCAAACAGATCAACAAAGCTATTGCACTACAGATCTTACAGGACACTTATCAGTGATGTTGAGAAAAGCTCCTAAAATAATCACCCTGCACCCTACACTGTGGTCTTGCAGTCACATTCTTCAACAGCCTGCTATTATTTTGTTAGTGTGTTGTTGCTTGCACCTCTATTAATTTTCTGATTTATTTATTGTCACTTTACAACCAAATGACTCATCTGTCACAGTACTGTCAATGTCTGCTCTGAATTCCTCCTACTTCAATCCCTTAGGCATCCATTTTTAATTTAATACATTGTCTGAGGAACAAAAACACATGCAGCCTCTTATTTGTGACAGATGACTTTATAACCTGAAAATTTAAAATTAGAGATGCATAATTATTTTCATTATATGATCAATATAAAAATTCTAGATGATTTTTTCAAAAAATATGTAAAATAAATCACTATAAACTAAAGAATTTCATTATATGATCGATATTAAAATTCAAGTGAATGTAGGAAATGCAATATTATAATTCACAATATGAAAAAATAGATAATCATATTCGTTTTTAGATTTGCTAAACAATTACAGTTGTCCTATCTGTTTTCTAGTATTTCCTTCTAATTAACTGGTTTGTTTTTCCAAATGTTTTTCTTTCACGTCAATTTTCTTTGTCCTGTTGGCATAAGCAATACATTTTCCCCTGGTATTTGACACTCCAAACTTTTGCTGATTTCTGAGTTGGCTCAACGTTAAAGTAAAAAAATGTTAAAGTTGAAAAATATCTGTATATTTTTATGCATTGGCTTGAAAAGATCTTGTGACTGTTTGAAAAGAAACTGTTTTTCTCCTAACCCTGACAGTCCACTGTCTTCCTTAAAGGATTCGTTCATCTTCGGAACACAAATTAAGATATTTTTGATGAAATCCGAGAGGTTTTTTTTATCCTTCATAGAAAGCAACAAAATGACCACATTCTAGGTCCAGAAAAGTAGTAAAGACATCGTTAAAATAGTCAACATAACTACAGAGGTGCAGTGCAGTGCCCTGCACACAGTCACGCCAGAGCTCTGATTCAAGCAAGCTTTCATCATTTTTCGCACTTGTTTAAAAGGATCAGGAGAATGGTTCAAGCGCATCTTTTGACGTTCTTTAAAAAGAAGAGAGCAGAAGGTATGATTTTACTTTGTTTAGTGCTTTAAGAACATTTCCCTGACACATTAGAACGAATAACAATAAAGTGCATTGATGCCATAAGGGATCGCTGTCAAGGTGAATCCTTTTTTTTTTTTATACATTTGTTGTTCATTTTGTTTAGTAACTTGTTGTCTTGTGATGTCAGGATGTGCTGCTTTACTTAAAGGGTTAGTTCACCCAAAAATGAAAATTATCCTATGATTTACTCACCTTTAAGCGATCCTAGGTGTGTATGACTATACACAATTCCATTTCGTTCTACACAATGACATGATGTACTACGTGTTATAGCGTAGGACATAGCATAGTATGTCATGACGTAGTGTAGAACGTCATGGCATTGTGTACTACGTCGCGGAAGTTAGCATTAAGGATATTTGTCTTAGACAAACACATCGATTCGCTTCAGAAGGCCTTTATTAACCCCCTGGAGTTGTATGGATTAATTTTTTTATGGATGGATGCATTTATTTTTTTTGTCTTCAAAATCTGGGCAGCCATTCACTACCATTATAAAACTTGGAGGACTAAGGATATTTTTAAATATATCTCCAATTGTGTTCGTCTGAAAGGAAAATAATAGCCATATACACCTAGGATGGCTTGAGGGTGAGTAAAACATGGAATAATTTTCATTTTTGGGTGAACTATCCCTTTAAAAAGATCAGTTAATCGATTGTCAGCCTTGTTGTGTTCCATGTACCAAATATTGTATGTGGTCCGAAACACTGCAGTGAAGGGACGGTAGATGCCCTCTTGCAAATAATATTTCAACACATACTTACTGACTCAGTCCCCAAAGCTTTCCTGGAACTATACATTTTTTTTATATATATAAATATATATTTATACTCATGACCTCATTGCAGTTGAATATGTTCTCTTATATATCTTATGCTTCTGCATGACCAGTGAAACTCTTGACTAGTGAAACTCTTCTGAGAGAACTACAGTGAAGTTGGATGAGTCACAGTATTTCGACCTTGCAATCCCATGGTAACTTGGGAATTCTGCGGTAAATTGTTTCCTCATCATTGCACTCTCTCTTGTCCTATCCTCAAAGATGGAGGGTTTAAAATCCTCCCACTCAATTCCCATAAGCTGCAGCAAGTACCCGTTTATTCTTCCAAGCTGTATAGTGTAGGAATTTTACAAGCGTGTCACATGGATGTTGTTGATCATCATTAGGTTTAGGTCTTTTTTTGAACATACAAGCACATTTTGCAGCCTTACCCTTTACCCCTTTTTAAAGGGATAGTTATGTCATCATTTACTCACCCTCATTCTAATCCTGTATATAAGAGTAGTAAATATGATTGACCATGATTTCTAATGTGGAACAGAAAATATTTTTTTGATGAAAGTTTCACCTGTTGTTGTCCATACAGTGAAACTCAGTGTGGTCCAAAATATTGTGATTGTAATAAATAAATATATTGTATGGAGAAATTAGCCTATATAGGCCTATATATATATATAAATATATATAATATATAATAATTGATTTTTTTTTTTATGACAGTTTGCGAAGGAATATGCAATTGATTTAGCTTCTTTTGAGAAATCTTTTCAGTTCTTTCCCCCCAATTATTAGGAAGTAAAAATAGTTTAGAATTTTCACCCTCATGTTAGAAGTTAATTTGTTATCCTAATTAGGGCTGTCACGATTCCTGTCCGATTATATATATATATATATCTCGATTTCAAAATAAAAGTTTAAAAAATGTTTTGATGTCCACATATTCGTGTTCAAGAAATTACAGTGGCTGTAGCATTTCTATGGTAAAGAAGTGGCCAAATATTAAAGATTAAGTGAAGATTAAATGACTTTGGCCAATGTTAATCAAGGATTTGAGCTGTTGTAAAGTGTAACAACACCAGGCCTTTGGCGCCCTCTGCAGGCGTTTAATATATTGCATGATGTACATAAGTTGATTTATTATATTGTATATTATATTATGTATCTTAAGCATTCTATAAAATCATGTGTTTACTTGCTTTTGATACTTTATTTGAACCAAATATTATTGCCTTATTGTACAGTGCTCAGCGTAAATGAGTACACCCCCTTTGAAAAGTAACATTTTAAACAATATCTCAATGAATACAAAAACAATTTCCAAAATGTTGACAAGACTAAGTTTAATATAACATATGTTTAACTTGTAACATGAAAGTAAGGTTAATAATATCAAATTAGGGTGATGCAAAAATGAGTACAAATAGTTTTGTGTTCATTGAGATATTGTTTAAAATGTTACTTTTCAAAGGGGGTGTACTCATTTACGCTAAGCACTGTGATTATTTATATATATATATAATGCAGTAGCTACCGTCGCAAGGGCTGTGCCGCATCCCCAGGGCCTCGCGCCAAAGTAATGTGATAGCTGACTTGATGTAAAGCCAATAGTTAAAGTTCATATTTTTGTTCTTCGAAATACTATAATACTACAGTAGTTAAAAGACATAGCTAAAAGTGAGACTATTATTTATTTAAGGATAGCCCCTTGAGATGATCCATCTCTTTTTCAAGGGGGTCCTAAATCACAAGGATGGCTGTTACATGTACAACCTCACAATAATGTGATAAACTATGTTTATCGTGACTGTATTATTCTGCTTGTTAAAAATGTATTATGCATTAACTTACAATATTGTGTGCGTGTCCGTGATTCACGCGCATACAGCCAGTGTGGGATCGCACATCAAGTTTGTAGAGAGCTTTATTCGGCCTATTTTGAATTCTGATTTTGATCGCCTCTGGAATGGGTCAAACCATACTAGATATTACCTGAGAAGTTCAAGTAAATACGCTAGAAATCTCCGCTCATTCAAGGATGTGCATTTATTGTATGGATGGAGAAACCATGTACGCCTGCAGGATTTCATCTAACGGTGCGCACAAAGGGTTTTTTATTTAACACTGTAATGTAAAAAAGCATACATAGCCTAACTATTACGCACCTTTCGGACCATCAGTGAGAGCAACGGTACCGCAGAACGAGTGTACTCCATCTCTAGATGTTTTTAACTTTTTTTTTTAAATCCAAACATTTCAAAAAGCAACGATATTGTCAGACATTCATTTAGCACATGTTCACAGAGGAAAACAACTGAAAAACAGCACTGGTTCTCTCGATACTGTTTTACTGATTGAGAAATCGCTTCAGATGATTTAGTGAGAGAACAGTCCAAACAAATGCGAGTGGATTCAGACTGTTTTGCAAAAGCGTTTGACCAATTCATTTAGACCATCATTTAAGCGTGAAAAATATTCCCCCGGTTTCACAGACAAGGCTTAAGCTAGTCCCAGACTAAAATGTAAGTTTGAGCTGATTTAACTGAAAGTAACTTGTATTGACAGATCTTAAATGTCAGTGTTATTGTTTTGTCTCAAGATGCATACCAGTAATGTTTTTTTTTTCTAGTGAACGTTTATAAAAGCTACTTAAATACCATAATTGAACTAAGGCTTAATCCTGGTTTTGGCTAAGCCCTGTTTGTGAAACTGGGCCTTTGTGTGCAGTTCAGTTACAGCTGTTAAACTTAATATACGAAGCAAAGCAAACTTTTTTCTTAAATATCCACAACACAAACAACAACAGTAACAGTAGACCCCCCTTACTATAGCAACCCCCCTAACCCCCTATAGCAAATAGGGCTGACAAACGATTAATTGCGATTAATCGCATCCAAAATAAAAGTTTCTGTTTACATAATATGTGTGTGTATATTGTGTATATTATGTATATATAAATACACACACATACAGGTCTATTTTTTATTACCACAAAAAATATCTGATTACTCAGTTAATTATAAAAATAATTGACTGATTACTCGATTACCAAAATAATCGTTAGTAACAGCCCTAATCCTAATTCTGTCAATATGAAAATAAACTGTCAGATCCTGGACAGAAATAATGGACCAAAAAAATTATGTGACTAGGTATTGCAAATAAGTGCATCTTACAAATATGGACTTACACTCCAAGCCAAAGGTTGAAATGTTGCATGGAGTTAGCATGTGGTGGTAAGTGGTGGAGAAAAGTGCATGAAGAGAGACATTTGAAAAATATGAGTTGTGATCATCTCCCATTTTCATGTCTAAAACAACCAGACATCAAACAACATTATTTTATTAAGTGTTTCTATTTTGTTGTTGTTTTTAGTTTTTGGCTGTATTCATTTTGTTTTACAAATAGCTTGTAAAAAAGGACAAAGTGACAAAATAAATCGTGAATATATGATTATTCTTTCAGTGAAAAGAAGAATGTTTACATACTTCTTATTCTATTTTTATGTAAAGGTACTTTTTATATGTTTAACCCTACCCCTAAAAGAAAATATTTAGCATTTTGTGGGGGAAAAAGCATTCATTTTACAAATTGTCTCCAAAGTAAAGATAAATAAACCCACACGCAACATAATAATATTACAGATCATAACTTTTTCAAGGCAGACTAAAAAATAATCGAATTACTGAAAATATGTGACAATTGTAAAGCAATGTCATCTGTAACCAGGCACTGATGGATCGTACTTGTTCAGTAGTTTTGTTTTATTCTAGGTGTGAATGAACTTAACATAATAATATAAAAAAGTACAAAAATATAAAATAACTAACATAATAATATAAAAATAAGGTGAAATCTAGTCAATTTGTCATTGTGAAATCGATATGATAAATCCTGGAATATTTGAAGTATTAGTAACACATCAAGTGAGAAATAAACTAATCTGTAAACTGTTTCTGTATGAGATTAATATTTGGGATTACTCATGTTATCTTGACATGTTACATGTATGTTGCTTCTGTGGTCATGTTTTCATGTATTCTCTCTCTCTCTGTAATTGTGGCTTGCTGCTGAGCAATAGCTGGCACTGTACCCAGGATACACACACAAATGCACCCACACAGATATGTTGCCATCTGAATTTAAATGGTTTGTTGCACTGGGCTATCAATCAGACCATCTGTCCCTGTCCTCCTAGCCTTCATTAGTGGTTGTGCGGTGCATATGTCACACATCCAGCTGGCACAAACGCGTGTTCACACACAGCTCCACCTTTGTCCACCTCGTGCAGTGCTTAGTTCTCAGCCAATAGCTGGCAGGAGTGCCAACCAGAATTGCTGCATGTGAGTGTGAACTGAAGCCTGATTTAGTGTTTACAAGGTGTGTGCGAGCCCCTGCAATCCATCAGCTAGGATGTTGTATCTATTCTTATTGTTGTTATCATCAGCATATCTGTTCAGATATATGCGGGGTGTTTGGGTGTGTTTATAGTTTTCTCTTTTGATCATGACTTAAACACTTTAAACTGCTATGCATACAGTTCTTTTAAGCATAAACGTTTAGTTTTGTGACTGAAATTAATATGTGGCTCATATAGTCAGTGTAAGATCTCTGCCAGACCTATAAAATCACATTGTGGACTGTCTTTACTATGGTGTTGTGTTTGTGTCTGAGTGTATGTGTGATCAATACAGGATAAAATGCTGTGCTGAAATATATGTTTGTGTTTTAATCAAACAGTCCATTAGAGCATGCTAAACTTTCAATCAGTGCTCAACTTTTTTTTAAATATGTGTGAATGATAATAAAGACGAGCATGTTGTAAAATCCATTTATAATTCAGGGATTTGTTGTGGTCCAATACATTTAAGAAGATAACAAAGGTTTGTTTCACTAAGTTTTGAAGAGTCAGTTATTTGTTTGGTTGCGAAGTGGTTTTTGCTCAACTAAATAGTTCAAATAATTGCTCTCAAGGATATGAACAGGTCAAGAGATATGGTTCCCTCTGTCACTTTTTCTTAAACTACAATTTCCAAAACAAGTCCTAAAAAATCTCTTTACCGCAACAGTCTGAAAACATCAACACTGTTAGAAAAGCAAATACATTTTCACATTTTTTAAAAATGGATTATTAACAGTCATGGAGAGCTACTTGAAATTCTGAAATAATATTTATTTTTAAATGAAAATTTTTTTTCAGTTTGCTTTATTTCTCACATTACCGCAACACCTTCCACAATTTACAACCTTTTTTTTATATATATATTTCAATGAAACCTGACATATTTTCAAAATGATGTGGCAAACCTGAAAGAACATTTTGTATGTATTCTGCACATGCATTTAAAAGCAAACTACTATTTTTCCATCTATTAAATAAATATTAAACACCTGTGGCCGTATTCACAAAACATTTTATATTACCACTAAGAGTTCTCCTAAATGACAGTAAAAGTTCTTAGCTAAGAGTTTTCTCTTAAAACCTATTCACAAAGCTGCTGAGACCAACTTTTATTAAGGAATAGAGAGAAGTCTTAAGCTAAGAGAAAGGGTGGGGTTGACCTCGTTGCTATGGACTATGCCCACAGTGATTGGTTTATGGGGAGGAGTCTCTGTCAGCGATTTAATCATAGAAATATTGTAGAATGAGGTATCATGTTGCCATATACACATAAAGGGTTTAAAATAAAAATGTTGCCATATTCAATTAAAGGTTTTAAAATGTAGGCTAAGTGTCACTAATTAAACTAGTACATGCTAATTGTCAGCCTCTTACATGTTTGCATCTCGAGAGAATTCAGAATTCAAGTGACAAATGATGTTTTATAAACAAAGTTTTAGAGGAGCACATTCAAACGCTCTATCTAATCAGCTCGAGAGGAGGTATATATATACACAGACTAGAGTCGACTCACATAGTTACTTCGACAGTTTTCTGCATCCCTCCGCCAACCCGTTCCTCACTCTTTTTTTTTCTTTTTTTCACTTATTTCATTTTTTTTATTTTTTATTAATTAAACAATATAAAACATCAAAGCATTAAATCAGTACAGATACATGTAAAAAAGAAGAAAAAAAAGAAAAATACATAAACACATAAGTTGCCAGGGTAATAAAGCAACAACAATGCAATATAGGCTATGTAAACCTTAAGAGGACAAAAAGGATGAATAAAGAGAAACAGTTTTCATAGCTTTGGGATTAAGAGAGCATTGGATAGTTTCGATATACCTGTCTAGATCATCTGAACAGAGAAAAGAGAGGTTTATAGCCAGTAAATGTTTGTTTATGTATGTGAAATTTAGCCAGTAGGAAACACAAATTAATTATGTAATATTTCCCTATATTCTCTTTAGAGTAGTCAAACAATCCAAAGAAAACATATTTAAAACAGAAGGAAAAGTCACTTATAAAATATGACTGGATAAACAATAACACATCTGACCAAAATTTCTCTGTGTGGGTACATTGCCAAAACAAGTGAATGAAATCTTCCTCAGCAGAGTCCGTTCCTCACTCTCGGCTGGCTGGGCCGGTGTGTTCGATTCCAGGTTTTTTGGAGTCGACTCCGACTCCCGACTCCCACTGCAGGAGTCGATGGAATCGACTCCTCGACTCCATTTACTGTACATCAAAACAGGGTCAGAAATAAGCCAAGATGGCAGTCCTTTACACACTTAACTTTATTTTTCCCCGACGCGAAGCCTTAAAATCCCCTCATTAAAACAACACACGTTTAGCGAGACTGTCCAAATTAGAGATGACTTGATGTATCAATGTTGCTAATTGCCGATACCTAATTTTACGGAGAGAAAATTCACGAAAAACATCTGTGGTCGAATATTATGTCAGAATTAAATAATGAATTCATCTCATTATTATGGTCGGGGGATGGCGCTAAACGCATATGATCATTGTCTTAAAAGTGCTTGGACACGAGAGTTAAAGATACTAAAATTAATACAATACATAAAAAATTCATACATGATGTACACTTATTAATGTGTTAATTGTTGATGTGAGTTTTTTATTATTTTTTGAACGGTTAAATATGGAAAATCAAATCTATATTTATTGCAATAATATAAGCTAGGCTACCATCAATACTAAAGCTGACACGGAGGTATGTATAATTACAAACTAAAGTCACTATGACTGTTATCTATTTCTAAAGTAAGCTACATAAATGTATGTGACAAAGTTTCTGCAACAGCTCTCTGACGCGATTCGTCAGTGTCGAAATCAAAAATTGAATTTACCTTGGTAGTTGAATAACAAGAGTTCAGTACATGGAAATGACATACAGTGAGTCTCAAACACCATTGTTTCCTCCTTCTTATGTAAATCTCATTTGTTTAAAAGACCTCAGAGGAACAGACGAATCTCAACATAACTGTTACGTAACAGTCGGGATCATTAATATGCACGCCCCCAATATTTGCATATGCCAGCTCATGTTCAAGGCATTAGACAGGGATCTGTGCACAGCTGAATCATCAGACTAGGTAAGCAAGCAAGGACAACAGCAAAAATGGCAGATGGAGCGATAATAACTGACATGATCCATGATATCATGATATTTTTAGTGATATTTGTAAATTGTCTTTCTAAATGTTTCGTTAGCATGTTGCTAATGTACTGTTAAATGTGGTTAAAGTTATCATCGTTTCTTACTGTATTCACGGAGACAAAACTCGTTATTTTCATTTTTTAAACACTTGCAGTCTGTATAATTCATAAACACAACTTCATTCTATGTTATAAATCTCTCCAACAGTGTGTAATGTTAGCTTTAGCCATGGAGCACCATCAAATTCATTCAGAATCAAATGTAAACATCCAAATAAATACCATACTTACGCGATTAGACATGCTGCATGACGAACACTTTGTAAAGATCCATTTTGAGGGTTATATTAGCTGTGTGAACTTTGTTTATGCTGTTTAAGGCAAGCGCGAGCTCCGGGGGCTGCAGCCTAAATCGGCTAATATTTAATGATGCCCCAAAATAGGCAGTTAAAAAGATGAATAAAAACACATTCACATACACATTCAGGGGACACCTTAGACTTATATTACATCTTTTGAAAACACGTTCTACGGCACCTTTAAGAGTTTCTCCTAAATCGGCAAGTTAGGAGCTACTTTTAGCCTTAAGATGTTTTGTGAATACGGCCCTTGTTGCGGTAATGATATACGGATATATGGAACTGAGGTTGCTGATTTCGGTAATGATAATAAGTGTACTAAGAATGAGGTATAGTTTAAAAATATAAACTTTAATGTAGGAAATAAATTAGATAATATTGGCACAATCATGGATTTAAGTTTAATCAATACAACATTCACCAACCATTTACCAGATTAGTTTGAAAAAATACTAAATTTAAGAGAATAGTAGAGTCCACACCACAACGATAATTGCAAAGAAAAACAATATTGCTGGAATCACTTTCAAAACAATTTTCTTCCAGCTGATGATAACCAATCAGATTTGACCAAATTTAAAGAGCTCAAACATTCCGCATTGATATGGGGATGTCATTACCAACACTTTGCAGCATGTTATTCAATCCTCATCAATCATCTTAGCAGCATGAAAAACAAAGCATTTATTAAAATTCTGAATGGATTTTATCCATATAGCCTATAATCCACAAAAAGAGCGTTCCTTTTATAATCACTAAAAAGCGATCTGATGAAGTTCTGTTATAACCAATGAAGCTCTCTATACTTGAAAAGAAATATTTATCATATATCATGTGTGCCAAAATTCTGTATATTGTAATCATAATCACAACTTGTAATAATTAAGTAGCTCATTGTTTCTGCCTAAAATTAGTACATTAGCTAACATAATTTCTATTATCTTAATCTTAATCTAATTTCTGAAATGGACATTACTTTCAGTCACCTCTGATAACAGATCACTTTAAATTGTAATGTAGACACATGCATTTTCTGTAAAGCTGCTTTTAAACAATATGCATTGCGACAAGCGCTATACAAATAAATGTGAATTAAGTTGAAATACATATCGTGAGCACACAGAACTCAACTCTGAACAAAAACTTGCTTTTCAAGGGGTGAGTGGATTCTAACTTAATCACCTCTGATTGGCCATTGCGTTCAAGAAAGCAATAGATATGTCTGTGATTGGCACTGTGAGCTCAGTGCTGCAAAACGCATTGTAAATAGAAAGCTTTAATGCTCTCCAAAGCTCAAACACAAATACGTGCTGGAGCATTTGCCAAAAAAGTTTTGCCATTAATGGGGCCCCCTGATTCCCCGGGGTCCTAAGCAGCCGCTTACCTCACTTACTGGTTAAAGTCTAGCCTGCTCGCTATTTTTAAATGCTAATAAATTGGCCAAATCATGTTTATGTTTAAATCTAATGATTTACACAACTTTCTGTGAGGGTTAGGTTTCAGGTTAGGACATAATATCACTGTTCTCACTAATATAGTGCAACAAACCTGTATGCATTGTTTTGACTTGCTTTGTGAGGACTGTCTACATTATGTAGTGTCTCTGCCACTACATTATGAGCTGTCTTCATAAATCAAATTGCAAAATAAACATACAATGTTTTATTAAAATATAAAATGGCCAAAAGTGTTCTGTGAGAGTTGTTTAGATGTTAAGGGATAGAAAGTATGAGCTTAGTATACAAAATAATTACGCCTGTGGAAAGTCTTCATAATGATAGATGTGCCAATGTGTGTGAACATCCACATTTGTGTAGACTTTCCGACACTGTAGATTTCTTTTTTTGTAAACCTTTTCTCTGAAATTTGTCACCCTAGCCTTTGCAAAAGTTTTCCAACAGTTAGTAAATATTCTTTAACTTAATACCTCATAATATATGTTTAAAAATAGCCTGTTTGATCAAATTCTCACTACCGAAACAGAAGTTCTCTGTACCGCAACTGGCCTTAAATTGTTGCGGTAAGTGAGAATGATGTTGCGGAGGATGAGGCACCTTAGCATATTTTATTAAATTCAGAGAAGCCATGATGATTTAGCCAACTTTTATTCAGTGTACATAATTAGACATTAATGAAGTACATTTTTCACAAAAAAATTGTTAATTTGAAGTTTTTCTAAATGAGGAAAATTTCCTGTTACGGTAATGATAATCAAAATGTCATGTACGTGGTCTGATAATAGAATTTTGAACTTTTAACTGGATAAATATAAAGAGATCTGCCTACTTGGTAGCCATCTTTGAGGTTCTAGCACATGTTGCTTAATTCAAAATCAAGATTTTTAAAAAATTTTGTGTGTGTAAAGAGTCCTTAAAAAATGTTGCCGAGGATGAGAACATCAGTCATGGACACTTAATTTTTCCACTATTGTTTCAATATTATTATATATTATACATTAATACTTTTTCTGTCATTTGAAAACATTTATTAGAACATCCATATATAATGTTTTTTTAGAATATTTTCATTTTTTTTCTGTTTAAATTAGAACACAACATACATTCAGACCTACCTGGACGCATTGCGGTAATGAGAATTTCAGCTGAAAATATTGTAAAATACAAAAATTATTCATTTATATGTTGAAATTACTCTTTGTTCAGTAGAGAACAATATTGTCTTTATTATGATGTTTTTATATATTACTAAAATGCATGTTTAATATTTAAAATCATTAGTACCGTGGTGTTTTAATGGTTTCTTGAGAATAACCCTTTAGATTCTTGTTAATATGAAACTTTTCTTATGGAATCTTCATTTTAAGGCCCTATGGTTCAATCCCAGAGATATTGGGATGTCACTGTGGTAACAAATAGTTATGATACTGTGTATTTGAACTCTTGGTAGCTTCTGAAGCTGTTAAAATGAACAAAGTCCCTTCTACCAAATATTCCTGAAACTGATTCAAATATTATATTCTTATAAATACACTTTTGAGAGCAAATTAATGTACCTCAGCTCTGGACTTTTGGCACCCATAGAGCGTTATATTGCATGCAATTGTTTGAATAGAGGGAAACAGGATACATTTCTAGTTTCAACATTATTTATTCTTCAGACATTCCTATTTAAATGCAATATGTATCAGCTGTATGCAAAGTAACTCACATTTGGTTTTCGACCATTGAAAATGTGTAAAATTTAAACAATTTAAACGTGGTTGAACACTATATGTCCTTAAAAATGAAGATTACAAAAGAAAAGTTTATTAAAAATGAGAATCTAGGGATAATTTATATATATCTTTAAAACCTTTTGAATTGAGTTCATTTGTCTCAGTTTTTTTCTGTTTCTTCATGTAATCCCTGATGGACTCAATGATAGTGAGATCAGATCTTGGTGTGGAGCATACCGGCTGTTGTCAGACTCCTTGTGCATAGAAAAATCTCACTGGATTATTACAAATAATGGCAAAAGGAATGTTTGAAAATGTAAACTGATATTTCCTACTGACACACTACAGCAAAAGATATAAAATAACTAACTTAAAACCATTTTGTGTGTATGTGAGAGAGAATACTAACGTGCCTAAGACTTTTGCACTGTATATGTGTATGCATGATGAACGAGAATCTAATCTAGCATTCAGAATCATTGTTCTAAAAATGTCTTATATAGTTAAGTCAAGTTGGCATGCAAGATGCCTCAGTAGATGTCAGATGTTGAGAGTGTTCTGCTGCATGTCACACCGATGATGCAGTATACTGCATAAACACAGTGTGCTGTATTTGTTGAGTCACATCACGAGTGTTTCATGCCTTTGGCAGTGCAATCTAAAAAGTTTCACTGAATGGACCACAGTTCAGACAATATGTTCTGTACTACCCCTGAGCACTGCCTCCACCTCACAGTAACTTATGCAGAGGTGATCATTTTGTATCTCTTGTAAAAAGATGAGGCTGGTGTTGTGTAACCGAGAAGTTTGCACTGTGTATAATATATTGTCAGGTGTTTGCAGGGAGATCTCCTTGTAGATGAATGCAAATGTTTTAGTAATTATCAGAGCCAGAATGACTAGAACATTCTCCATCACAAACTCTTTTACCTCTGTCGTTCTTTTACCAGTTCTAGTCTCTGAGTATGGCTAGATGGACCAGCTTTTTATAATAGATTGATTTCAGGCAGGCATAATCAGATGATATTTAGCCATTATGTGAATATTAACTTCTTTTTTTTAACGTTTGGCGGAATAACACAATGGGTC
Source organism: Anabarilius grahami (assembly GCA_003731715.1). Lineage (NCBI taxonomy): Eukaryota > Metazoa > Chordata > Actinopteri > Cypriniformes > Xenocyprididae > Anabarilius > Anabarilius grahami. Next base: position 5,138,205 of record RJVU01061675.1, on the reverse strand, counting down.
ATGGTTTGGATGGTTAGTTTCTGTGGTTAGGTATACCATGATGCAGCGTCATTCTTCATGACTTCATTTAAAAATAGCTGTGTTTTAATGAAATAAAACAATTTACTAGAAAAATATAAATCTCAGATATTTTAGTTTCATGATTATTTCACAACATTTATGAAAACATTTTCTGGAACTAAGTGCTTATAAGGCAAAGATTAACAGTCAGTGGGCCTCATTTACCAATCTAACATAGAAACCAGCGCACATCCAAACTCAGAAATCGAATGATCGTATGATGATAAATGTGGTGGCTGTCATTTGAATATCACACCCCTAAAAATTCACAGTTTAGAAGCCTCGACCCTAGAGTTTATGACATGGAGAAACGTAACCAAGAAGGCCAAGAAGAGGAAGTAATCTCATGATAGAGAAACTTATCCAAAAACACCCGTTAAGCTCGTAATTGCAAACAATTACATTAATTTATATGTATGCTAAAAACCGGTAAATAAAACTAAACATTTGCAAACATTATAAATGATAAATGCCATGTTTTGCGAGGAAACTGCCGTACGCCCAGTTTTCTGTCATACGTTTGTTTCATATATGAGGCCCAAATGTCCTCATGTATCATATAAAAAAATGAAGTGTGTGTGTGAGACTGTGTGTATATATAATGAGAATATAGAATTTGTAATTCTTTTTTAGATATTCGTCTTAGATTACAGCATTTGCATTCTAGACCAGATTTGTTATGGTAGATAGTGCTGATTTGGTGCTGTTCACCAGCAGAATGAAGTGTTGCAGATTGACCAGCTTGATCTTTCTAATGAAACCGGTCGAGACTAGTAAATAAGGAAACCTGAATCCAAAATATATCATATGATCTCTTATCAATGGAGTGTTTTACCATTATATGGTACTTTGCTTTGTCAGATGCTTTGGGCTACTACATAACTAATGTCTCAGTGGAAAATACTGTCTCTTCTATCTTCCATCTCTGTTTATCGCTCTCTTCATTTGCAAAGGCAGAGCAACAGTGATGATTTGATTGGATCTCTGCCATGCCATGAGATTCCCCACCGGATTGATCTCAAAGCGAGTCCAGAGCAGCAGAGGTCCATAGGGGTGAGAAATCACCCCACAAACATTGCCATTTCACAAACTCAGCAGGGTCTCAGGAAGCTGCTGTGCTTTTGCACGCGCACAGGAGAGGAAGCGGTACAAAATGGACAGTAATTCATTTTAATGTATGCTTTGACGCAGTTCAAGTATGCGCTTATAAGGATTTGTTCTTTCTGTATGTGCTTCATGCCAAACTCTGCGTTTGAGAGAGAAGTTGGGAGTTAAATAATGTATAGTCATTAAAGATCTCAGAAACTTTAGGAAGTCAAAAAAGATTCTCAGAGAAAATGCCCTTAATTAGATTTAATTAGATTTAATTGAATAGAAGTAGGACAGGAAGAGGACAGAAGCACGGTTAAAGAGATGGTTAAAGAGATAGTTAGCCCCAAAAATGAAAATTCTGTCATGCTCACCCTCGAGTTGTTCCAAACCTGTATGAATTTCTTTGTTCTGCTGTACACAAAGGAAGATATTTGGAAGAATGTCAGTAACCAAACAGATCTCGCCCCCATTGACTACCATAGTATTTATTTTTCCTACTACGGCAGTAAGTGATCTGTTTAGTTACTGACATTCTTCTAAATATCTTCTTTTGTGTTCAGCAGAACAAAGAAATTCATACAGGTTTGGAACTACTTGAGGGTGAGCATGACAGAATTTTCATTTTTGGGTGAACTATCCCTTTAAGGTGAGCTGGGATGACTGTCTATTGAAGTGATCCTGCGCTCTCTGTGTAACTGTTAATGGCTGTGGTGAAAGTAGGCCAGTGTTTCTGTTATTATGGCTCTCAGATCTCTCATGCCTTTGATGCAGGACAGCTCATTGTGGGCAGCATTTCATTTAGATTTTTTTTTCTTTTTAAGATCTGCACGCAGACACACGCATTTGTTCTCTCACTTACTTACTAATAAGGTCTCATTTGGAATGGCGCTGGCCTTTTTGGAGCCAGAGGCTTAGTGGCCTTATTTTCACCTATAAACTGAGGTTGATGATTTCACCCGGGGACCCTGCAGCTCTGGTTGTGCTGAACTTATTACGAGTCTCTCTCTGTCAGTCTGTGTTCTTTCTGCCTCAGAAGTCTCACTCTCACATGTTTGTCTGCGCACTCTGGCTTTCAGCCATCCAACAAGTAATATTGTGTTTTCCCTTCCTCTTTTTGTGTGCTAGTTGTGTGAGCTGCTCTTGCTTGCTA
>RJVU01061675.1:5077601-5131534 GCA_003731715.1 Anabarilius grahami | reverse complement strand
TTATTTTATATTATATTTTTAAATGGTTAGTTCCTGTCCTTGATTCTGATTGGTCAATAGCTGTGTTTTATTTACGATAAAACATGGCTATGACCGCTTCACCCAACGGTTCTGTGTATCACTACTCAACACCCTTAGCAACCACTCTTAGCAATGTAAACTGTATGTTCTCAATTGGTATTGTTCATTGAAGCTTCCTGCATTATGTAGAAGAGTATTGTGAGAAAGAGATCGATTGAGCGAGTTTATCACCTGCATTCAGATTTAGCATTTTCCTTCAGGTCAGTACTATGTTCATAATAAAAAAATCTGTTTAAATGCCCGATGTATTATCTTGTCCTTTTAACATTTAATGGGTTTTCCCATACCTGACAGCGCTAGTCAAAGCATTTGTCAGTTGCGTCTTGTTCCGTGTTCACAACAATTCAGTCTTTTCAATGTAAAAGTCTTCGCTACTGACTGACACACTCATAAAGACTGTCTTTGCCGCCATCTAATGGCGTAGTAATGTAACTTCTGTTGCTGTTCGTGGTCAGGGACTCGTTTTTCTGGTGGAAGGAAGGCTTTTGTGAAAGTTTACTTCATGAAAGTTGCATTGATACATATTTTTGGCTTTAATATTTGTATTTTGTGGTAAGTCTTTTGGCAGTGAGTGTGGAAAGATGCATTCAGCGCATGCACACTATCTAGTGGACTTTGTTTTCAAGCACTCGAAACACTCGCACATGCGCTGTTGTATGCGCATCATCCACGCGGACACAAAAATTGGGCTGCACACGAACAGTGTGCACAGTTGTCCGCAGACCCTCCTGATGACGAAAATTACTTCACATGGACAGCGCGCAGACCGTTGCGGAACGTGGATAGCCGAAGTACACTTTGGGCTTTACTTTAGGCTTTTTATTTTTGACTTAACTCCTAGATGCATACCATCCTCTCTCTTTGACTCTCTCTGCCACATTCCACTTGGTGGTTGTCTTTGCTTGGCTAGAGCTGAGTGTCGTTCTCACCTGGTTAGCACAAGGACTTGATTGTGTTTACTGAAGAGCCTGAGGAGGGGAAAGATATCAGACTTCAGCCCCTTTATCTCTTTACCTCCCTTTTTCTTTCTTTCTCTTTGTGTTTAAGGCAGCCCACAAGACGATAAAGACGACAAAGAAAATTTCCTTTAGTCATTATGTGTTACATTGGCCATGACTCTGTCGTCCTTCATTATTTCTGTTCATTCAATTTTGCTTTATTACTTTTATGTAGATAGTAATGATGCCTGGCATCTCTGCTGTAGACCTTGATGGACATTGCGGTTTTTAGTGTAAAGAGTGTCATGTTAGTCTAACATGAAAATTAGAGACTATATATGAGACCATGCATAATAACATATTGACATTATTATTCATTATAAAAGGACAAAAGTTGTTCTTGAATTTATTATTTTATTTGATCTAAAATAAGAGTGGCTTTTAACACCCTCGCACTAATGCAAGTAAGTAAAACAAGTAAGAGATACGATAGACAGACAGACAGACAGACATTTCTTGAATATTTACTGTAAATCTTTGTTAGTGAATTTTGTGAATGACAGAAGAACATGGAAACTGGACAGAGAGGCAGTACTGGGATTGTAGAATGTCCAAACAGATAGACCATTTCCTCCATTGAGAAATCAGTGCAATGAAGGTCTCTTCCAGGGGAGGGATGTCAGTACATGGTTTTGTAACTTCAGTTTTGGACTGAATATTTCTCATTATTTTTTAATAGCCTTGTAAGTTCAGATGCTCACACCTACACATAACCATGCTACTGGTGTGTGCTCCAGTAAATCTCCCATGTTTTTTTGTAAAGTGTGTTTGCTTTAGTCCGCATGCTGTGTACAAGTCAAAAATATCTGGTGTTAATGTTTAACAGGTCTCAGCCGAGCAGGCTGCACTGCCTGCGGAGCTGTTATGAACGCCGCAGTGCTTCATGTGTGAGCTGGTTTAGGAACTTTTAAATTTGAATTGTTCGTATATGGATGGCTTCTCCCCTGACCATAAATCATCTTAAGAGAAGCTTCAATAGTCAACACTATCCCTAGAAAATACATTGTATTCTTAATATGATAAATTAAATCAATTTTTTTATTTCTAAGTTGTCTTTTTATTAAATTAATCTCATTTAAATTCAAAACTGTATTAATAATTCAATATAAATCTGGAACATTTAGTGTTTAATGTAGTTTAATGCAGTTTCAAGATTTTGTGACCATAAGTCTTGACAGTTTTGGTTGTGAAGTTTAATTGAGATTATAGTAATCCTTTACAATAAATTTGAATTATCATGCACTAACATAACAATGAACAAGTTTTTACAGCATTTAATTATATAGGGAAAATGTACACTATGTTGCAAAACTGCATGCATTTTGAGGAAGAACATTGTTTTGGTTGTGCTTCGGCTCTGTGTGACTGTGCGCATGGAAAGATGGAAAGGACTGAAAGGATCTCAAGCTGACTAACTGAAGAGGTTACTGTAGCTATTACCCATCCTTATGAAAAAGGAGTTTATTCAAGTGTGCAATTAGTATACTACTTTTAAACAAAAAAACAATCTAAAAACAAAACTATACTTTAAGTCAATGTTTCAGTAATACACCTTATGTACTTCTCAGAAATAAACTTAAAATTGCACTTATGTATAGGGGAGAGCGGGGTAAGTTGTCACATGGGTTAGTTGTCACACTCTTCATAACTCCAAAACTAGAGGCTCTGTCTCAAAAATCAAATAGCCACTTTGTGTGACTTCTTCTTCAATAGTCAACTTCCTGTTCACATGTGGTCAAGATCGCTATAATCTGAGGTTAGCACAATTTTCTTATTTTTTGGCTTAAAAAGTAAAAAATTTGCACTTTAAATTTTATGCAATACAACTTTGTTAGGTATGAATGTTTAAAATTATTATTTTGCACAACATAGAGGAGACAATAACGTGTCTTTTGATACTTTAGCTGACAGGCTATGTTGAGCGAACCTTGAGATTTAGCCAACATTAGCACACATGTCAGTTTGGGGCAAGTTGTCTCAATGACTTTGGGGCAAGTCGTCACATGTGACAACTTGCCCCAGTACAAATAAACACATAGAACATGCTCAAAAAAGAGGTTCAACATGTTAAGTCAGTTATGTTCAGAGATTAAACATGTTAAGTTAAGCGAGTTATCTGCAGTATTCCCTTCAGTTATCATGGATCTATGTGCAAGCCAGAGAAAGTTTGAGTTTAAAGTTCAAAGTTCAAAGTAAAGTGGTCTTGCCACTTAATGTGTTTTGATTGAAATGTGTATTGTTTGGATTGAAATAATTGTTTTTCCAAATTCTCTAGGCATGATTGTTTATATTTCCAGTTCTGGTTTGAATTTAAAAATTAAAATCAATAATAACAATTAAGTAGTTGTGTTCTTATTTTTAGATAATCTAGTGTGAAACTTACCCGCCGATGGGGCAAATTGTCACAAGTGCACATTCTCTATTCAACAGTCTACAACTCCGTAATGAGATAAGATATGAAAATGTAATGAATACAACATATGTGCCCTAGACTTCCTTCTTTCATTTGGTATGACATTTATACCATTGTGATGTATGGTGCTCAGTAAATGTTAGACAGTGTGAAAAGTGTGACAACTTACCCCGCTCTCCCCTACTTGACATTTTTCACATAGTTTTATATACTGTCTTATAAACTTAAATTTTTTGAAAATATTGATTTCTAAAGATAACGAATTTCTCAGCTTTTTGTTTAAATATTTTTTTTTTCAGCTTTTTGTTGCTTTTTTATGAAACTTACATATATTCAAGTATTGATAAAAAAGGATGCATGAAGCTAGAATAAAATGTTCTTAAAATGGAAAGTTGTTGAAGGCATATTTCAAGTATAAAAAATGAATACCTTAGTAGGAACATAGTAGTATACTTGTGCAAAAACAATATATAAATAGTAAACTGTAAGTATGATGTTATGTTCACTTAAAGAAAATTTACAAGTATACTTTGCAGTATTCAACTACTAAACTAGTAGTTTACTGAGCGTATACTTCAAAGTGTATTTTCATAAACTAAAAAATGTGCTACAAGTATTTGACTAGTAAACTGTCAGTATAAGTTAACTTGTAGTACAGTTGCAGTACAAACGAAAAACTTATAGTTGTGTACTCAAAGTTTACTACTGTTACACTTTACTTTTTATACTTTACTGTTTACTTTTATACACTAAAAAGTGGGCCAATTTAGTCCCAAGTAGTATTGAAAGAGTACACTTGCATGTAAACTTCTTGTACATTGATATTAGTATACTTACTACATAAAGTCTACTTAAAAATATACTTGAACTTAACTATACTTAGTAAAATGATCTTGAAGTATACTTATTTTTGTAAAGGCATTAAAGGGGTAGTTCACCCCAAAATTAAAATTTTTACTCACCCTCAAGTTGTATGAAACCTGTATGAATTTACAAACAGTTGATGGGCCCCATTGACTTCCATTGAATTGAAAAGAAAAAAGAAAAAAAAACTATGGAAGTATCAAAATATCTTCTTTTGTGTTCAGCAGAAAAAATAAATTCATACAGGTTTGGAACAACTTGAGGGTGAGTAAATGATGACAGAATTTTCATTTTTATGTGAACTACCCCTTTAATAGATACGGTACTTGAAAACAAATACTAGCACAGCGCAACAACCTTAGTAAAAACTACCTTAGCACAACAAATAATGCTTTATAATACAGTGAACTCTGTTAGAGAGCTACATATGGAAATGTATCTGTTCAAAAAATAGCTTACTTACCTGTTGAGTAATAATAACTCCATCTCCGTGTCCCTTTTACAACATTTCAAATCCCTCAGTTCTCGCCATCTCTGAAAACTGAAAAGTCAAGCCAGAGTTGCTTCTTGTTTTATTTCAAGCTCTGTTGCGTTCTCTTTTTTTGGAGCAGACAATCCTCTTTTGGGCATTTTTTTTTGTAAACGGGGGATTCTCCGGAGGTTCGAGATTTAGTGACAACTAACTTATGTGACACCCACACCATACATGCGACAATAGCCCGAGCAACTTTTCTCTATTTATAAATATAAGACATGCACGGACGAGTGATCTATGTACACAATCTCCCGTTAAAACCATCCTGCTCTGTCTAAAATATTAACACTTATCGTAGGCTTACCGTAGTGAATCAGGGTAAGACAAAAAACATATATTGGAAGAAGTATTGATGATGTATTGACTCATTATTTAAATTTTGTTTATTTTGAACAAAACAGTTAAATAGTGTACCTTTAATGTTAATTTATAAATATACTATTGTTCATTGTTAATTCACATTTGTTCATAATCCACACAACTGTTAATTTATTCACTTTGAAATATTAATGTATTAATGTATGTTGAAATTACCAAGAAATTAACATAGACCATTTGTTTGAATAATAAGGTTTCCTCTCGCTTGTTCTGTGTGTGAGTTGTTCAGTGTACTGTGGGTTTATAAGCGGTGTTAGTCTGGCAGATGTAGCAGATCAAAGTGAGAGTATTTTCAAAGCTCAGAGGCACCGGAGTAGAGGTCAGGGGCCCTGCTCGCCTCTTCTCTACTCCCACCATGTGGCTACAACACTTGTGCTTATTCCATGAAAAGTGAATGTAATGCATTCGCTGATTCCCTTTTTGGTTATTTCTTGTTGCTTTCTGCTCTCACAATCTGCTCTTTTTGTCTTTCTCAGGCTTGTCCCATTTCCTTCAGGATCCTGAGCCTCAGGTTGTGCCTGTAGGTGGCACTGCCCGGTTTGAGTGCTATGTAGATGGCTTGCCCACCCCAAGTATCACCTGGGAGAAGGACCAGGCACCACTACCTGCACCCACAGAACCTCTAGAACCATCCAGGTAAGTTATCTTGGCATGAGTTTTGGAATGTATAATTCCCTTTTTGTCACATTTTTTAAGTATGATAATGTTTGCACTAAGGACTACATGGCAAGCGCAAAGGTAGACCAACATGGGAGCTGGTTTTGTTGTTTAAAATAAGGCTGCACAATTATTTGAAAAAAAATATATAGATATTACTAATACACTACTGTACACTACCGGGGGTCGGCAAGATTTTTCAATGTTTTTAAAAGAAGTATCTTATGTTGCATTTATTTGATCAAAAATACAGTGAAATATACGGTATAAATGTCACTTGTGCATTACACATCACTACACAACATGTACAAAATTACCAGGTAGCTTTCTAGTGTTGTAACTAAACAATATCCTAACAGAATGGCCTGCGGTTAATTAGAAGCTCCACAGTTATGTGTCTTGTTTAGAGAATACTTTCCTTGTGCTGAGTCCAGTGGTGAAAACTCATTAGACATTAGTGTCTGCGAGTGTAGTTCTTATTGTGTACTTATTGTGTGTCTGATGGGTACATAATTTAAGTTTGCTTGGCCTCTGGGACATAATTTAGGTTTGATGACGTAGTACATTATAACTAATGGTACTTTTTCACAATAAATTTTTTTTAAATTCACAATTGAACTATTTTCACAACTGTAATGTACAGCATTTTTTTTATTTTTTATTTAATTGACTCTATTTAAAGCTGCAGTCTGTAAGATTTGCCTCTTTGTCGCCATCTCTGTTTGAAACCTGCAATTGCAGTTATATGTGGAATTATCATCTTTACGTGGGTTGTGCATCGGCACGGCTCCTCAGCTCGGATTAATCTAATGTTTGCTGTCAGTCACCACATCTGTGTGGATGCTGTACTTCGGAATCACAGATTCTGCGTCTTGGAAGATGTATGACCAAAATAAGAATTTTCACCAGAAAATGTCTTGTAAGTTATGCTTCATTCCAGGCAGGTTTTTGAGCCCGTAAGTCATTACTTCAAACCACGACTCACTGTTTTGTAGCGTTCCAGGCACGTCGCGCCAAACTGCCTGAGCGTAAACAAACCAGCATGGCGGACCGTACAGGGCTTATGCTCATTTACAATCATTTCTATCGCCAAAGGTGCGTACTCCTTGCTTATTTGAGGGAAACGGAGGAGGAAAAACGGCACATAAGGCAAGAGAAGCTGTTATACCTTTTTATTTTACAATATTTTACCGTGCACTTGCATAAATACCGCATCCGTAGGGGCTGCCGTTGTTGTTTCGCGGGCTATGTGACGTCAGAACGCGTAACTGGGAGTACATCGATCTAGTACGAGTTCACGGGTGGGAAGTCACGGGTTTGACTGCCGTTCCAGTGCACTTTCACGGGTAGAAGGTTGGAAAAACACGGGTTACAGGTTGCCTGGATCGCTGCATAACAAATCTGGCACTTTTGTTCTGACCCACTGAGAAAAAAGCATACAATAAATCGCGCTGCCATTGGTGAATAAATCTAACCATCGCTTAGCTCGGATCATGTCAAATCGTGCAAATTATTATTATTGTTATACTTTGTTCTCAAATTGTTAATGTTAACAACATCAGCATTGCGTGTATTTAGTGTGTATTAGTCTTTTACTTTTGACTACAGGTGAATCTCCAGTTGTCACTGATTGTCATTTGGACCTTTCTGGATTACAATCCGCCATCAAAATGATAAGTTTAATTATTGCAGCTGCTGTGAGAAAAGGCTATGAATGATCCTCCATCCTCACATGTGATTTAGCCTACTAGCGGGGATTTGTTTTTTATGTATACATGACGTAAAGACGAACGGCTGCATGCTCAAATTTCCCGTGGAAACCCACCAGTACCACCCGAATTATAAAACATTATTACAAGCTAACCGTTGTGAATTGGGCTAAAGTAAAGCGATAGTTTTGAACACTGGCTGGTTATGTGCTTGCTCAAAAATGGATTTTAGATCATTTTTAACCAAAAAAAGTTACGGACTGCAGCTTTAATTACAAAATATCAAAGAATATGTTTCACTTGGACATTCTTTTATTTAAAATAATTGCTTTTTTATTGCACCCATAATGCAAAAGCAATTTATTTGTCTCTGTTGTCATTTGAATACATTTGATTATTATTTTATCTGACTCATGTTAACAGTTAATTAAATAATTCATTGATGAACAATTTGGTATGCCTATGGATTTGATTATTTTGTATGGTTTGAAAAATATAAAATTTTATTCTCTGTTTCCTGTCTGAAACAGAGTAGCAAGTGAAATTCATGTTACAGTATCCATCTTATTTTTCAACATTGAAGTAAGCTGTTTTCCGTGAATGTGTGAGTCTTCTGATCAATTAGCCGTTATATGGAAATAATGAGAAGAACAACAAAGTGCAGTAAATGGTAAAACTGTTTACGCTACAAACCAGTGTGTTTATAATAAGCTGTTTTGTACAGCTAATAATAACTGGAGGAAGATGACACTGAAAGCCAGATACATTCAATCTGCAAATGGCCGTGCCTGCTCTTAAGTGAAAAATAGGGAGAATTGTCAATTCATCTCATTGGGTAATCACAGTTGTTTACCATTTCAGAGTATGTGTATGTTGTAAGTTGCTTTTGCAATTTGTCAACTTAGAGCAGTTAAGTCTGTATGTGAGAGAAGCCAATCAATGACTCTGTGTACAAGAGGCCCATCAGAGGTCAAAGAGTTAGGCATGGGCCCCATCAAAGAGGTGGGCATCAGAGGGAGGGAAGCAGAAGGAAGGCGGACTGTTGCATCAAATGAAGTCCGGGTCATCGGTTTAAAGTATGTCATGTCATGTGATAAATGGAAGGCTTACTATAGCAGAGGCTGCCAAATTTCTGTAACTCGGTCACCCCATCTGAAAAGGTCAAGTACAGAATCTGTAGGAAACTGTAAACATTTTTTAGTCAGGAAAATCTGTTGCTGGCTATGCAGCACAGTAATCATGTAAAATACTGATGGTGTACTCTACTGTCCAATTTGGCTCAAAACCTTGTTATTATGGTGTCATAAGTTTCCTAATTCCTGTTTGATTAAATGGTTTGATTTCATTTTGCCAGAAGTAGCTAGGTTTGCTGAACATACTGTCTAGATAGTATTGCATGTTAGCTTGCAACATTGAGTTTTCCAATAAATTATATAATCATGTTTCATTTGCATTTAAATTTGACTCACTATATTGTCTGGTCTCTAGCTCATGGAGATGATAGTGAAAGGTCAGGAGTAAAGTTCAAAACAGTATTGTGAGGGTTTATAATGATATGGTTGGGATCACCAAATCGGTTGAGTTTCTAGTACAGGAGGTCGGCAATCTATGGCACGCAGAGGGATAATCACTAGCATGTGACAACAGCTATAGAGGTGTATGTACTTAATTAAGATAAAGTCCTTCAAACTTGCTTACAGACATATATTTTGAGGTACTTGGGTATTTGAACTGTGAGATTATATCCTGTGCTAATGCGCAGATCCAACAAACCATTCGCAAAAGACCGGAGGTGCGTGCTTCTGACATCCCTCTGCATGACGTAGGTTGCTGACCCCTGTTCTAATATTTAATTCCTTATTTTATTTGTATCTTTATAATAAATATAAAATTTTAAATTTGAGCACATCATTTTGTTCTGTGTTTTTTTTGTTTGTTTGATGTGTTTTTACAGATGCTATGCTTATGAAACAAGCAGTCCACTAAAAGTGCATGTGCTGAACCCAAGTGAAGTTTTATTGAATATAATCCAAGGTGAACTAAACAAAGACTTGACAGAAATACATGGACTTTCATTGAACAATACTAGACAAGAGAACAATGAAACATGAGGGCTGTATATACACAAAGACTAATGACTTAAAGTTTAGTTTACCCAAAAATTAAAATAATGTCATTTATTACTCACCCTCATGTCGTTCTACAGCCGTAAGACCTTCGTCTATCTTCGGAACACAAATTAAGATATTGTTGATGAAATCCGATGGCACAGTGAGAGCAAAGCCATTCAAACTCTCAAAGTCCATAAAGGTACTAAAAACATATTTAACATGTAAGTTCAGTGGTTCTACTTTAATATTATAAAGCGACAAGAATACTTATTGTGCGCAAAAAACTAAACAAAATAAAGACTTTTCAACAATATCTAGTGATGGGCGATTTCAAAACACTGCTTCAGAGCTTGATGAATCGAATCAGTGAATCGGAGCACCAAAGTCACTTGATTTCAGCAGTTTAGCTGTTTGATAGGAAATCCGAATCACTAATTCTAAACAAAAGATTCATAAAGCTCAGAAGCTTCATGAAGCAGTGTTTTGAAACCAGCCATATAGATATTGTTGAAAAGTCGTTATGTTTTTTTGTGCACAAATAAGTATTCTTGTCGCTTTATAATATTAAGATAGAACCACTGAACTCACATGATCTGTTTCAAATATGTTTTTAGTATCCTTTCTGGACCTTGAGAGTTTGAATGGCTTTGCTCTCAATAGAGGCCTCACTGAGCCAATGGATTTCATCAACAATATCTTAACTTGTGTTCCGAAGATGAATGAAGGTCTTACGGGTGTAGAACGACATGAGGGTGAGTAATAAATTATATTATTGTCATTTTTGTGTGAACTAACCCTTTAACAAGACACACCTGAAAGCAATGAACAATGAACCAATGAGAACGTGACACATAGACAAGTGAACCAATCAGAACATGACACATTCACAAGACATGATCACATGAGGGCAAGGAAGTCACATGACAAGAAACCAGGAAACATGAAACATGAAATTACAAAATAAAGCCTCTTTCACACAGGGATTCCGGAAAATACACGGATAATGTGTCCTGGGATCGTTTGATTGTGGTTCATTCTCACTCTCTTTTTTTTTTTTCTGATTCGATCATAAACTAGCGCATCACGTACCGTTTCACTAAACGCCGAACGATCTCAGCTTCAGCGTCATCACTACGACACACCCCTTACAGCATTGATTATGGCCTTTGTTCACACAGGGCGCGTTCCGGGACTGATCCCGGCAATGTTACTAGGTCTTTTTTTCGACCTTATTTCTCTCTCTTTTTTCTCTCTTATACAGCCATATGCTTGAACTTGAGAGCAAGAGTGTCTTTTCTATTTTATAATAAGAACATGCATCTCTTCCTCTCTTTCTATCACTCGCACATACACGCATAAGCAAGCACACAAAAACACTTGCACACAGAGAGATGTAGGTGTGCAGCATACACTTAAAGCACATATTATAATCACAGTATCTTTCAGACTGAATGTCCAGTGTTATTCATCATCCTGGTACCTTGGAGAGCATTGCAGATTTTAAAATCAGTCTTTAATATCTACTGTTTCACATGTATGTCAGTTCACCTCATGATATCCTGCCGCATGATAATATTATTATTATTGTGCATCAGGTTTTTTATACCTACTGTTTACTAATGGGTTGTTTGGGTAAGACTATTAGATATTTTAATTAATATCGAATAATATAGATATTTTCAAGAGTTAATGCTTACTAAAAACATGCAGAGTGAAAAGGATAGACATGTCAAATGAGGACAGAGAATTTTATTAAAATGTCTTCTGATTGCATCATTGAGAGATTTCATCATCTGCTGTCAGTTTCTGTTGAAGTATCCTCTGAGAAATGTTTCTCTGCATATGACAGCAACTGTGCCATGGTGTACATCAAATGTCATTAAATTGAGTTTTATTTAAATTTAGTTTTTATTGGATGAGACAATGGACAGGAAAGCACAGGCAGAGAAAGGGAGAACTGGAGTGAGACATGACCCAGGCTGAACTTGAACCCGGGTGCCCATGAGCAACATGCTACCCTCTGTGCCACCACTTCAACTAAAATGGAGTGCAAAAAGTTTGGGTGGAGCTTATTTATGTAGACTTGAAGAAGATATTTTAAAAAATGTTGATAATCAAACAGTTGACGGTAGCCATTGATATAGTAGGGGGGAAAATAGTATGGAAGTCAATGGCTACAGTCAACTGTCTGGTTACCAACATTCTTTAAATTGTCTTCTTTTGTTTTCTACAAAAGAAAGAAGCTCGTACAGGTTTGGAACAACATGAGCTGTAGACCAGTCACAACAGACTGGGCCTTCTGACCAATCAGAGCAGTGTAGGCTCACGGAAAGGAGAGCTTTTACTCTGAACAAACCATTTTCAGACTCTTTGAGAAATGAGGTGATGTGCAATGTATATAATGAGAAAACTGAACTGTTTTTTGGTCTTGGATGGATGTAAATGTATTGTAGGAGACCACCAAAACAAAATTAGGAACCTTTAAAATAGCATAATAGGGGCAATTTAAAACTTTTATTCAGTAAGGATGCATTAAATCGATCAAAAGTGACAGTAGATAGACTTTTAGGTTGTTCCAAAAGATTTGTTTCAAATGCTGTTCATTTGAAATTTCTATTCATCAAAGAAACCCAAGGGGGGAAAAATCTATAACTGTTTCCACAAAAATATTAAGCAGTACAACTGTTTTTAACAAATAATTGCAGCTTTTGAGCTTAAGTGACTTCTTTCAAAAACTAAAATCTTACCAACTCCAAACTTTTGAATGGTAGTGTATGTACATTATATAAACTTTTTAATGAAAGAAAATTTTACATTCCAATGGGGACCTTGACTCTTTTCAACACTAAATTACAGACTGTTAGATAGATGTTTACTCTTAGCCGTCTGTTAACCACTTTAAATCATTAGATTTAAGATTGTACGCACAGTAAATGAACAGTCCAGAAGTAAGTTCTAGTAGTCTTGATGTATTTGTCACTGCATTGTAGTCTCTGACATCTTGCAGCAACCCCCCCCCCCTGCATCAGGTGCTTCCTTTTGTATCCTTAAAAAGTGTATTTTGTATTCATTCTTCATATTAATGAGAACACACTTGCACATTAGCCGTGCATTAATACACGCTGTCGTGTTCTGGCTGCTGCTGCAATCACTCTCTCATTTACATCCCGAGCGCAGCTGAAGCGGTGCCGTACTGCTGGAGGTGTAGCTCTGGTGTGGATGTGTCCTCAGCTGAACTCTCACAGCCCCAGTGAATTCTGAATTCTATAATGCACCTGGTTTCAACCCGCTCGCACTCACAGATGGACAAATTCACCCAACCTTGGTCTTCGTGGCCTTTCTGCCAGAGTGTCTTGCTCATGGGGATGAGTCTACAAGATTAATGGTGTATAATATCGGTCCTGAATGAAAAGAGGATTTGAAAACGATCTCTTGGGGAGAAAGATGACTATAGAATGAATATTAGTGGTGCAATCTGACCTTGCCACTGCAAACCAAGAGAGAAAGAGTGAGTGTAAGAAAGAAATTGAAATGGTCTTATGAAGATACAAGCTGCCATTTTGAACTGTTCTCCTATATTCTCCTATACATAAACTCTGTCCCTACTTCTTTTCTCTACCATTTTTCACTCCCCCGCTATGTTATTTCTGCAGTATGTTTTGTGTATATTGCCGCTTTATATGTTTCTCTGAGTTGACTGGTGCTTAGTGCTGGCATAAATAGCAGATGTCTAGCCTCCTAAGGCTTAAAAGAAGCTTCAGTTAAGAAGAACGACAAACAAACACACACACATATTGACACTTTCGATTGCTTATCTCTTTCTTTCTCTTACAGGTACATATCTCTTCCTAACGGGGTGCTGCAGATTTTAGGAGTCTCTAAAGAAGACGAAGGCTTGTACCGTTGCGTGGCCTTCAACTCTGCCAGCAAGCGCTTCAGCCAAGATGCTTCTCTCACAGTTAGCCCAGGTACATAGACCTGTTCCTAATTACCCCATCATAGACAGCTTTTCATTATTCGTGATCTGTCGGCCTCACATCGAATTTTCAAGCTCCATTCACCTCAATTCTCTGTCTCACACAGTAATGGCCTTATAGAGGTTCAGAACTCAGTGAGTGCATTCTCTGAGAATTCATTAAACACCAGAATTAGAGAGCTCCACTTATTAGTGCTAGTTATAATGTTAGTTATAACTTAGTTTTTCTGCTCTTTCTATGACCCTTGGAATTTAATGGTCTGTTTTTGTTGCATTTCCTTAAGTACACTGTAGAAAAACTCTGTAGAAAAATGGATAATGAGCTGGTACAAAATTACCAGTATGTTTTCCATTAAGTTTATGGACATTTAAAACACAACACAATGCACTGCGTAGTTCAGAATACGGGTAAAACATTTGTGAAGTATTCCTTCATATTAAAGGAATAGTCCACCCAAAAATGACATTTCTGTCATCATTTACTCACCCTCATGTTGTTCTAAACCCGTATGCATCTTTCTTCTGCTGAACACAAAAGAAGATATTTTGAAGAATGTTGGTAACCAAACAGTTTCGTTCTCGTTGACTTTCATTGTTTGTCCATACAATGGAAGTCTCTCAAAATATCATGATATTTTGGTAGTATCTTAATCTTTATCTTCATGCCAAATATCTCCAGACAGTGATTCATGTTTTTGGAATCATTGTGTCATCATTTACTCACCCTCAATTTGTTCTAAACCTAATTTCTTTGTTCTGACTTCAGATCTCACCTCCCATTGACTACCATAGTAGAAAAAATAAATACTATAGTTGTCAATGGGGGGCAAGATCTGTTTGGTTACTGACATTCTTCCAAATATCTTCCTTTGTGTTCAGCAGAACAAAGACATTTATACAGGTTTGGAACAACCTGAGTGGGAATAAATGATGACAGAATTTTCATTTTGGGTGAACTCTCCTTTAATATTGCTCATAAATGGCTGCTGAGATAGTATTCTCACTTGAAACAGAGTGGAGGCCGAAAGACTACTCGTTACGTCATGATATGTCATGACTTAACAAGTGGATTACTTTACAGTGATGGACAGGACAGGTTTCTAAACAGCATATGTTCCTGTCATGTAAAAATGAGTGGTCATTGGTGCAAATTTATTCACCTTCCTAAAGTCATAAAAATATGAAATTAGCTCTTTTGCAGCTTAATTTAGATTTTTGGACTCTTTTCAATGAAAGTTACAATACGTTTTCATAATACTCGAATTTTCATATGCAACCCAAACCCGTTTTTTAAATTTGAATAAAATGAATACTAAGACTTTCAAATCACATGAGCCAATATTTTATTCACAATAGAACATAGATAACATTACAAATTTTTAAAATGAGAAATTTTACACTTTTATCCACTAAATGAGCTCATTTAAAATTTCTCATTTCAAAAAAACCTCTAGCAAGTTAATTGATATCAGGTCTGTAACATGATTAGCTATAAAAGGGATGTCTTAGAAAGGCAGAGTCTCTCAGAAGTAAAGATGGGCAGAGGCTCTCCGATCTGTGAAAGAGTGCATAAAAAGATTGTGGAATACTTTAAAAACAATATTCCTCAACATCAAATTGCAAAGCCTTTGCACATATCATCATCTACAGTGCATTACATCATCAAAAGATTCAGAGCAACTGGAGAAATCTCTGCGTAAGGGACAAGACAGAAGACCTTTAATGGATGCCCGTGGTCTTCGGGCCCTCAGACGACACTACATCACTCATCGCTATGATTGTGTCAGTGACATTACTAAATGGGCCCAGGAATACTTCCAGAAACCACTGTCGGTAAACACAATCTGCCATGCCATCTGCAGATGCCAACTAAAGCTGTATCATGCAAAAAGGAAGCCATATGTGAACATGGTCCTGTGGGCCAAGGCTCATTTAAAATGGACTGTTTCAAAGTGGAAAAGTGTTCTATGGTCAGACGAGTCCAAATTTGACATTCTTGTTGGAAATCACAGACGCTGTGTCCTCCGGGCTAAAGATGGTGTCATCAGCATTCAGTTCAAAAGCCAGCATCTCTGATGGTATGGGGGTGCATAAGTGCATATGGTATGGGCAGCTTGCATGTTTTGGATATGAATGCTAAAAGGTATATAAAGGTTTCCAGACGCCGTCTATTTCAGGGAAGGCCTTGTGTATTTCAGCAGGACAATGCAGAACCACATACTGCAGCTATTACAACAGCATGGGTTCGTCGTAGAATCTTTCCTGTAGCTCAGTGGTTAGAGCATGGCACTAGCAATGCCAAGGTCATGGGTTCGATCCCAGGGATTGCACATACTTCGATACAAATGTATAGTATAATGCAATGTAAGTCGCTTTGGATAAAAGCGTCTGCCAAATGCATAAATGTAAATGTAAATGTAAATGTAGAAGAATCCGGGTGCTGAATTGGCCTGCCTGCAGTACAGATCTTTCACCTATAGAGAACATTTGGCGCATCATTAAACGAAAAATACGTCAAAGACTCTTTAGCAGCTGGAAACCTAAATCAGGCGAGGATGGTACCAAATTCCAACACCAAAACTCCAGAAACTCATAACCTTGATGCCCAGACGTCTTCAAACTGTTTTGAAAAGAAGAGGAGATGCTACACCATGGTAAACATGCCCCCGTCCCAACTATTTTGAAACCTATAGCAGGCATCAAATTTGAAATGAGCTCATTTTGTGCATAAAATTAAAAAAATTCTCTGTTTAAACATTTATGTTATCTATGTTCTATTGTAAATAAAATATTGGCTCATGTGATTTGAAAGTCTTTTAGTTTTTATTTTATTCAAATTGAAAAAACTTGCCAACTTTCGGGTTGTATAAACAATTTTATATCAAAAGAACATTGGAAATGTGATTACTCATGATATGACCCCTTAAATTGTGAAACATCAGTTTTATGGTTCTCTTTCAGTCTTTTTATTTTAAGTAAAGTTTGAATATCTGCAGTGGTCCTTTCAGTGTTTTATGTGTGTGTGTTTAAGTGCCCTCTGCAGAGGTGGTCTGTGTTGCAGGCAGAATTGATTTCCTGCTGTCCTTAAGGCTGCGAAGCCTGATGAAATGGAGTGGGCAAAAGGAGGGATGGAAGAGAGGAATGAGATGAGGAACAAAGACAGTGAAGACTAAAGAGATAAAAAAAAAACTAAATGAAATAAAAGAGAGTGTGGGAAGACGAGGGAGACTGATTGGTAAAGCTATGAAGTCAATCTCTGCCTTTCCCCCCCTCACACACACCTCTGAAAGACTTAAATCTCCATGCTGACCTTTGCTCATTTCCATTATGCGTCTGTGTTATCAGCCAGAGACCTGAATGATTTTCTCTGTGTGTTTCCATCTCACACTTTCATTATTTAAGCCATCTTTCTAATTGTTCCACATCTTTCTGCTTCTTCCTCTCTTCTACTCCTATTTGCTCTTCCAACCCTTTTATTTGTTTCAGTTGCTTCATAAAGTTTCTTCTTTCCCTTTTTGGAAGAAAATGAAATGGATTAAGTGGAGTGTGTCTGGGTGTGAAAGATAGAATAAGAGAAAGAGAATAGTTAATAAAAATGAAAGAGAGATTGAGAGAATTGCCAATATGCCAATCAACAAATTAATTTGACACCAAAATGAGAGAAAGAGAAAAAGATAAAATGAGCAAAGAATTGAAGAACCCCAATAAGCAACTTTTCAACCATGACAAAAACTAATTCTTAGAGACGGACATACAAAAGCACTGGCTGCTAGATACGTTTTATCATGTGGCTAAATATGTATTATCTGTATCATCCCAGTATGTTATGTATACACTTTTGTTCACCACGGTGACCCTGTGTGTGTCTGTGTCTGTATGTGTATGTAGACATCTTATGTAATGCTAATGGCCTTCAGTTACATAAACACTTCAGTCGCTCACCTTAGTTCTTATGTTATGTGTTGTCTAACTTAAGTTACTAACTTCTCTATTAATATGTTCTATTTTTGCATACCTCCTCAGCTTTGCCGGTATTTAATATTTAGAGGCTTGCCAATAAAGTTGAATTGAATAGTGAGACAGAATGAGAGAAAGACAGATTGAAAGAGAGCAATCTTCACCTTGAGGTAATCATAGTTTTGCTCTGTGAATGCAACACATCTTTTGCCCCTGACACCAGACAGCTCAATTACACAGTAACAGTCATTGTGAGAGTGTGTGTGATTCAGGTATCTCATGTCGCTGAGATGTAAGGCAGTAGTTTGGCTCATCTGCATTCTGCTTGATACTGTATATTTCGTTACACTTTCACTTTATCTTGAAAGAGCCGTATAGCAAACTTTTGCAGTTGTTCATGGTCTGTAGTGGCCTGCTGTTCTCATTATCAGGTTGTTTTTAAAACAGGCGCACGTCCACTGTATACTGCTTTTACACCGTGCACCCTGTAGCCTCAGACAGAAATCTGACCCATTTTAAATCCCTGGGCTCTCATGCATATGTGATTGCTGCTGTATGTAATCAGAGTGATTAATTTATGATCGTTATTTCGTATCCATAGCTGCGCGCTTATGTTTTACTTCATTATCATCTGTGGGTGTGTCTACTGAATTCATACAGGCTCTTCTGAGGCCACAGGAACAGGGCCTTTACCACTAAATGTATAGTTTGTCAAGTCGAACTTTATTTATAGAGCACATTTAAAGGGTTGTTTCACCCCAAAATGAAATTTCTGTCATTAATTACTCACCCTCATGTCACTCCACACCCGTAAGACCTTCGTTCATCTTCGGAACACAAATTAAGATATTTTGATGAAATCTGTGAGGTTTTTTTTATCCTCCATTGAATCCTCCAGGTTCTACGTCCGAACGACGGCTCAGTATTGACGCCTGTTAACGTGAGCAGCACGAGGCATGCGTGTGATGCTGAAACAGGAGCCGGCCAATAATGAGCTGGCATTCTGACGTAAACACGGAAATGCATCACTGCACCAACTGCGTAACAGACTGACAGGGAAGAAGAAAAATTGTTGAATAAAGTTGTTATTTTTGTTTTATATTTTGCGCACAAAAAGTATTCTTGTCGCTTCATAACATTAAGGTTGAATCACTGTAGTCACGTTGACTATTTTAACAACTTTTCTGGGGTCTCATTTATAAAACTGTGCGTAGATTTCATCCTAAAAGTGTACGTACGCGCAAAAGCTAGATTCTGCGTACGCACAAAAAAAATCTGATTTATAAAACATGCGTACGCCAGAACCTGCGCACAAATCCTTTTATAAATCCCAGTCAACGGAAGATTGTCCGTACCTGCATCGCCACCCTGTCTCCTCCCCGAAATCACCATATATGGAGCTTACGACGCCTAGTTTTACTATGCATAACCTCATCTGCATATTATTTCCATACATATTCCCATCCACGTGACACCATGGTTAACGCCATCAAAGGTACAAGACAATGGAAAATATTAGATATAGACTATAAATGCCATTTGTGCCACACATTATATTGATAAAGATCATCCAATATCCTCTTTATGTCTTAGAATAAATATATCAATATCCATAAAAACAAATTTATGTAATATACTTAAGATAAAGGTTTTAGAATAGAGCTGATTCATTCATTTCCACTGGCCAAATAGTATTTTAATAGTTTTAAACAATTTGAATCAAATTTATGCAGTTTTGCTGATAAGGTGAACATATCTTTTAGGAAGTTTGTAGGCTATTTTTAGTGGAAACAGATCGGCCTACTTATTTATTGCAGTGTAATCGTCTGTCTCGGCGCGTCTCTGACAAAGTATTTTAAAAAGAAAACATGCAAATCTTACCATTTTCCTCATATTATATCCTTCAAATGGTAATTTTTTGAAGATCCTTCACACGACATCAACATCTCTGTGCAGCTGCGGTTGTACAGTAAGCTATTATCACCGGAACTATTCAAACTGGACAACGGACCGTTCGACCACCGAATCCAGCAGTGTCTTCCATAATATCGAAGGTAATTGTGCATCACTGATCATCGTTCTCGCTAAAATATTTTGTCATAACATCTGCAGTTTAGTTTAAAGAGGAATTATTGTGCTCCCAGCGCTCCTCGCTGTCATTAAAACAGCGTGTCACTGGAAAAGTGATCGAAAGCACATCTACTATCTGAATTCACATCACGTTTGTTTAACTTCTGCGTAATGTAATTTCAGTGCTTATCGGCAATAGTGAAAGTGTAATATTAATGTAAATGTTTATCAAATGAAAACGTGTTTCCACGCGAGTTTAAATAATTATTTTATTTATTTAAACTGTTATTGTGAACATGAACTGTATTTATGATTATGACTCATAATGAGGATTTGAAGTGGTTTTCCTTCATCTGCCGTCAGTCCCTCAGCTCACCATCGGTGTCGCCAAACTGCTCTGTCTCCAGAATGTGCATACGCACGGGTCAAAGTTTGCTTAAAGGTGCGCACATTCTCCAGTCAAGTTTGTTTTTTATAGATCACAACCTTTGCGTCGGAACTGGCGTACGCACGTTTCCAGCCCCGTTTTGTGCATACGCACGCTTTATAGATGAGACCCCTGGACATTGAATGTGGTAATTTCATTGCTTTCAATGAAGGATAAAAAAACCCTCTCAGATTTCATCAAAAATATCTTAATTTGTGTTCCGAAGATGAACGAAGGTCTTATGGGTGTGGAACGACATGAGGGTGAGTAATTGATGATGGAAATTTCATTTTTGGGTGAACTAACTCTTTAACTCGGGGCAGTCGTGGCCTAATGGATAGAGAGTCGGACTTGTAACCCAAAGGTCATGGGTTCGAATCTCAGGTCCGGTAGGGATTGTTGGTGAGGGGAGTGAATAACCAGCGCTCTTCCCACCTTCAATACCACGACTGAGGTGAGACCCTTGAGCAAGGCACCGTTCCCCCAGCTGCTCCCCGGGCGCCGCAGCAATGGCTGCCCACTGCTCTGGGTGTGTGTTCACGGTGTGTGTGTTCACTACTGTGTGTGTGCACTTGGATGGGTTAAATGCAGAGCACAAATTCCGAGTATGGGTCACCATACTTGGCCACATGTCACTTCACTTTCACTTCACTTAATACAATCGAAAGCTAACCTAAAGTGCTTTACAAAAATAAATATATACAATAAATATGTATACATATATAATTCATACACAACATAAAACACACACTACCATTCAAAGGGTTAGTGTCTGTAAGATCTTTTAATGTTTTGAAAGGTCTTTTATGCTGTTTTGATCAAAACACAAGTAAAACAGGAATATTGTGAGATATTATTACAATTTAAAATAACTGTTTTCTATTTGAATATATTTCAAAATATAATTTATTTTCAGCATCATTACTTCAGTGTCACATGATCCTTCAGAAATCATTCTAATATGCTGATTTGCTGCTCAAGAAACATTTCTTATTATTATCAATGTTGAAACAGTTGTGCTGCTTGATAATTTTTTTGTGTAAAAATGTGATACATTTTTTTCTGGATTATTTACATTTACATTTATGCATTTTGTATGTGCAATCCCTGGGATCGAACCCATGACCTTGGCATTGCTAGTGCCATGCTCTAACCACTGAGCTACAGGAAAGCCTATTTAATAAACATAAAGTTTAAAAGAAATCTTTTGTTACATTTATAAATGCCGTTTCTGTAAGTTTGATCAATTTAATGCATCCTTGTTGAATAAAAGCATATATTTTTAAAAATATATATTATTTATATATATATATCTTATTTATATATGAGAGCTGCAACCCAGAAAACATGNACCTATCCTTTTAGGCCTCAAAGATTGCCTCTCTTTAAATGTTTCAATCTCTCTGTTTCATTACTCTTTCCTCCTCTCCTCGATCCTGTGTGTTTCGCTCTATCTCTGTCTCTCTCATTTCTCGTGAGCAGAAGAGGAAACAGTTGCTTGACTAGTGCTGCTTTCACTCAAGCAAATTATTGCCTGATGGTGAAGGCTCTATCATGTACACAAACACACACTCATAGTCTGTGTCTGACATGTGTAGGTCTGTCTCAGGAGAGTGAGGTGGTGATTGTGACTCCACCCCGGAACTCTACAGTGGTCATGGGTCGTCCAGCTGTGATGGAGTGCATGGCTCAGGGTGAGCCCAAACCCTTCGTGTCATGGAGCAGACAGGGTAAGACGCAAACACATATATATATTTACACGCATACATCCGTATCCTGGTCTACTGTAGCAGACTGTAACTAACAGCTTTTAGGAGTCTGGGCATGCATTTATTTGAACATGGTCTATACATTGAGCCTGAACATGGCCCTTAAACGAGATTATGCAATCCCATTTGACCAAATTATGGTGGAATACATCAAAAATGAAGACTTAAACCAAAACCTAAAAAAGTTAACTTTCTTTTTACTTCCTTTCCGAGCATGTAAACAAAGGTGCATAGATGGATTGTATGTGTGTGCAATTTTATATATATATACAGGTCCTTCTCAAAAAATTAGCATATTGTGATAAAGTTCATTATTTTCCATAATGTAATGATAAAAATTTAACTTTCATATATTTTAGATTCATTGCACACCAACTGAAATATTTCAGGTCTTTTATTGTTTTAATACTGATGATTTTGGCATACAGCTCATGAAAACCCAAAATTCCTATCTCAAAAAATTTGCATATTTCATCCGACCAATAAAAGAAAAGTGTTTTTAATACAAAAAAAGTCAACCTTCAAATAATTATGTTCAGTTATGCACTCAATACTTGGTCGGGAATCCTTTTGCAGAAATGACTGCTTCAAATTTATTATATATATATAATAAATTTAGTTTTTTATTAAAATGGTTACACTTCATTTCGATAGTCCACTTTAGAAATTCTACTAACTGTAAGATACTTTGTAACTACATGTTAGTACACTGTTAGTTTATGGTTAGAGTAGCAGAATAAGTTGACATGTAGAAGCAAAGTCACTTATAGTCAGTATAATATCTGTTGGAATAGCATCAAAATAAAGTGTTATCAGATATTAAACAACTAATACTCTAACTGGTAGTTGATATTTAGTTTTAGAGTTACTTATAGTTAGTAGAATGTCTAAAGTGGACTACTGAAATAAAGCAATACCATTAAAATATATATAAAAAAATTTGTATACTATTTTATATATATATAAACACTTTACATTACGGTTTCATTAAGTTAACATGTTAACTTAATGAGTTAACACTACTTTAGTTAACATGAACTAAGAATTAAAGGGTTAGTTCACCCAAAAATGAAAATTCTGTCATTTATTACTCACCCTCATGCCGTTCCACACCCGTAAGACCTTTGTTAATCTTCAGAACACAAATTAAGATATTTTTGTTGAAATCCGATGGCTCCGTGAGGCCTCCATAGGGAGCAATGGACACTTCCTCTCTCAAGATCCATAAAGGTACTAAAAAAATATTTAAATCGGTTCATGTGAGTACAGTGGTTCAATATTAATATTATAAAGCGACGAGAATATTTTTGGAGCGCCAAAAACAACAAAATAACGACTTATTTAGTGATGGCAGATTTCAAAACACTGCTTCAGGAAGCATCGGATCACGTGTCAAACTGCCAACGGCTGAAATCACGTGACTTTGGCGCTCCGAACAGCAGATTCGATACACTGATTCATTGCTCCGATGCTTCCTGAAGCAGTGTTTTGAAATCGGCCATCACTAAATAAGTCGTTATGTTGTTTTTTTGGCACTCCAAAAATATTCTCCTCACTTTATAATATTAATATTGAACCACTGTACTCACATGAACCGATTTAAATATGTTTTTAGTACCTTTATGGATCTTGAGAGAGGAAGTGTCCATTGCTCCCTATGGAGGCCTCAAGGAGCCATCGGATTTCAACTAAAATATCTTAATTTGTGTTCTGAAGATGAACGAAGGTCTTACGGGTGTGGAACGGCATGAGGGTAAGTAATAAATGACAGAATTTTTATTTTTGGGTGAACTAACCCTTTAACGATACTTCTTCTACAGCATTTATTAATCTTAATGTTCATTTTAACATTTACTAATACATTATTAAAATCAAACGTATTTGTTAACATTAATGCACTGTGAACTATCATGAACAAACAATGGATTTTTACTAACTAACATTAACAAAGATTAATAAATACTGTAGCAAATGTATTGCTCGTTGTTAGTTCATGTTAGTTAATACATTCATTTTAACAAATGAGGCCTTATTTTAAAGTGTTACCATTTAAATATAATTTATTTTTCATGAATTCCTTTTGGGCTTGGGTTGGCTAGAGGACCCAAACTAACTGGGTCGGTCAGTTTGAAGTAGGAGTAGGAGAGCCTGGTAGGTTCGAAACCTGGTGTTAAATCCTTAAACAATCATTGCTGTGCCCTTAAACCCCTGGTTGATTTGGAGACACTGTGATTATAATAAGTGCATTGTTGTTTTGGATAAAAGTGTCAGCTAAATGACCACATTGTAATTAGTACTGTGTCCACTGTGAACTTGGAGTGCTTAGTACAATGTAAATGAACCACACATATGTGTGATTTATAGAGTGAGCTTATATGTTTGCTTTATAGACACGTGGCTCTGCTGCAGCAGACACCCCAACTACCCACCCTTCACCCCCACTGTTACTGCTTGCATCCAGGTTCATTACAGACCTCATTTTGTCTCCTTTCCACCACAGTGATGCCAAGGATGTATAACTGAGAGCATTATTCTCATTAGGTTTCATAAAAAATTAACAAGATGTTGTAAATTGCAGAAGGTGTCTTTTTTCTTTGTTTGAGTGCTAATATGGCAGCCGCAGACGGTCAGTGTCTAGGAATCGTTAATGCATGCCGTACCTCCTCCAGTGCTGTACTGACCTCTGTCGGTTCACATTGCTCATTACACACATGTTTAGGGTGCTATGCAGTGTTTGTGATACACATTTTTCTTAACAGCTTAAAAGGATAGTTCACTCAAAATTAACCGTCTGTGAGCATTTCTGGACCATCACGTTGTTCCAGACACACACTTTCTTTTCTGCCATGGATCACAAAAGGACAAATGTTGAATGGACACTTTTTTTTTATACTCTTATGGAGCTTTTGCATTCTTTATTGAAACTTGAAACCTTCTTTCCCCATTCATTGTAATTATATTGTATTCACATTGTTTGGAACAACGTTGAGGGTAAGTAGATGACAGATATTTTTTTGCTGAACTACTCCTTTAAAAACTTGTCATTTTGTTTTATAATATGTACACAAGACTTGAATAGTTGGAGGATTCAAGTCATGTGTACACTATTAGACAAAAGCGTTGTTAAATTGTAAAATATGGCTTTTTCAAGGTGCCATTTCTCATATGGACAGTTGAATACTTGAAGAAATTGTCAGTGTTTCGATGCTTTCTCAGTCTTGATAGATTTATTTCTTGTTTTCTTTTTAATTTTATACATTTTTTGTTATTATTTTGCATTCTTTTTACACAACCACTCCTCTGGGATGCATTAGATGGGAAGCCTATATCTACAGATGTGGTTGTCCTGGCAACCAACCTAGTGATTCCTGACACCCGCAGTCACCATGCTGGAGTGTATGTGTGTCGTGCCAACAAACCCAAGACCAGAGATTTTGTCTCATCTCCCGCTGAACTTCGAGTACTAGGTAATTGAGTGTGTATGTGTGTGTATTTTCTTTTAACAGATCCTACATATTCTGAATAAATACTGGATACATTACTGAGGGATTGTAGATAATGCATCATGCATAATGTATCATGAACAATGAACAATAGCATATTTATATTAACATTAACCTACATTACATGTTAGTTGGTTGTACCTAATGCGTTAATGTTAAAAAAACTGAACTGTGTTGTAAAGTTTTGGCAATATTTCTTTATGATCCTCTATTTGATCTTTTTTTGTCTCCCCTCTCATTCTGCCCAGCTCCACCAGTCATCCTCCAGCCCCCAGAGGCAGTGTCCCTGTCCCGGGGGAATACGGCTCGGTTTGTGTGTAATAGTTCTGGTGACCCTCCCCCTGCTCTGCGCTGGCTCAAGAATGGAGAACCGGTCCAGTCTAATGCCCGGGTTAAGACTCAGAACCCTGGAGTTCTGCTCATCAACCAGCTGCGGCTGGACGATGCGGGATATTACCAGTGTATTGCTGCCAACAGTCTGGGCACCGCCTGTGCCACTGCCAAGCTGTCCGTCATCGTGAGGGAGGGGCTGCCTAGCCCTCCTCGTCATGTGTCGGCCACACCCCACTCTAGCACTTCAGCACTGCTCACCTGGGACCCACCTGAACACAACAGTGACCAGATCATCGGCTTCTCAGTACACTACCAACGCACGGCAGGTGAGAGAGAGTGTGTGTGTTTCAGAATTCAGGATGGGAAAAAAAAGAAATGCATTACCTAATGAGAAATTTTATAAAATAAATAATACATTTATTACAATAATAACAGTCAGAGGTGGCATAAATGCAATACAATAATTGGCCTATATTACTAAACAAAATGTGGTAACATTTTTCATTGATTAATATTTAAAAAATACTACTGACCAAATGCATAATATTTATCTTTATTTAGACATGGTCATACAGTCAGTAATTACATTGATTTACAGTAATCTCAGTGTTATTATTTTTAACTAAAACAATCATCTTCTTTAACTGAAATAAAATTATTACATGTAAAACTAAAATGAAAATTGTATAACAAAAATTAAAAATGTTGCCTTGAAAACTGAATTTGAAGTGCTAAAATTACTAAAACTGAAATGATTTTTAAAAACAAACAATAACTAATAAAAATGACAAACGCACATAACAAAATGACTAAATCTAGAATTGAAATGAAAACTTAAAATATTAAAAAGTTCATTCAAAATATGACTAAATACTATAATAGTAAGTGATTTTTATTTCTATAGCACGTTTGCAGAGCAAACATCACAAAGTGCTTTACATCCAAAATATAAGAGAAACCAAAAATAAGAATAACAGACATTAAAAACAGACAATCAATAAAATAAATTTAGACAAAAGCAAGTTAGTTTTTAGCTGCTTTTTAAAAATGTCAACAGATCTTAGATCCAAAGTGAGAGCATTCCACAACTTAGGAGCAACTACCTCAAAAGCACAGTCACCTTTAGTCTTTACTATAATACTATAATAAAAATATATAAATACTATAATAGTGTATAAATAATACTAAAATAACACAAAATTTGGACATTGTTATCTTGTTCTAATATTTCCCAAAAATGTCCTATTTTGTTGCTGGAAGTTACTGGAGTCCCTGTTTGACCTGCAGTGTTTCTCATTACACTGAGTGTAGCCAGCTTAAGTGGATCAGTCCGCAGAGAAAAATCCTGTCTCATTACTTTACCGAAGCCAATCCACTTCATAGATCGCTGCTGTACAGAACCACAAGCCATATGTAAGCTCCGGCTGTTATTGATGGGGTCATTCTTCTCCTCATTTAGAAACTCATACCCAAAGGAGCCTGCAAATACCCCTTAGATCAAATCTTAGATCAAATAAACAAATATACTATTTGTATGTACTATAAATGTACTATTTGTGTGTTTACAGGCTCAGACAACATGGAGTATCAGTTTGCGGTGAATAACGACACCACAGAGCTGCATGTAAAGGAGCTGCTCCCTCACACTGCCTACACCTTCTATGTAGTGGCCTACTCGCCCATTGGGGCCAGCCGCCCGTCACAGCCCGTTACTGTGGAGATGCTAGAGGATGGTGAGCACTGACTAATGGGGAGAGGTCAGATAAAGAATGTGAATTGACTAAATTGATACATTTTAAAGTGGTATTTTTATGATATGTACAGTATACTGTGTGTAATATGCACGCTTTCTGCATGCATGGAATAACAACCTACTGTTACATTTAACTTCTACATATTATGCATAATGCTGTATGCAATGTGGTAGACTTGACCAATGATATGCCATTTACATTGTGACTGCTTGAAAGTTTGTGAACCCCTTGCAGAATCTGCAAAATGTTAGTTTTTTCAAAATAAGAGGGATCTTACAAAATGCATGTTATTTTTTATTTAGTACTTTCCTGAATAAGATATTTAAAAAAAAAAAAAATGTTTACATGTAGTCCACAAGACAAAAAAAAAATAGCTAAATTTTTTTTTTAAATGACTCGGCTCAAAAAAGTTTACATACCCTTGATTCTTAATACTGTGTGTGGTTACCTGGATGATCCACGACTGTTTGTTTATTTTGTGATGGTTGTTCATCAGTCCCTTGTTTGTCCTGAGCAGTTAAACTGCCCAACGTTCTTCAGAAAAATCTTCTAGGTCCTGCAGATTCTTTGATTTTCCAGCATCTTTTGCATATTTGAACCCTTTACAGCAGTGACTGTATGAAGTTGAGATCCATCTTTTCACACTGAGGACAACTGAGGGACTCATGCTAGTATTATAAAAGGTTCAAACATTCACTGATGCTCCAGAAGGATTAAGACCCGGGGGGTGAAAACTTCTTGAATAAGAAGATCAAGGTAAATTGTACTTAATTTGTCTTCCAGGAAACATGTAGCTTCCGAAGGGCAGTACTAAATGAAAAATATAATATTTAAACAAAATAAGAAAAATTTAGACGACATCATCCTGTTTAAAGGTTTTCACCCCCCGGCTCTTAATGCATCGTGTTTCCTTCCGGAGCATCAGTGATTGTTCAAACCTTTTTAATACTTGAGTTTGAGTCCCTCAGTTGTCCTCAGTGTAAAAAGATGGATCTCAAAATCATAGTCACTGCCAGAAAGGGTTCAAATATTCAAAAGATGCTGGAAAATCAAAGGACCTGGAGGATTTTTCTGAAGAATAATGGGCAGTGTAACTGCTCAGGACAAACAATGGACTGATGAACAACCATAACAAAATGCAAAAAAACAGCCGTGGTAACCACACACAGTATTAAGAATCAAGGGTATGTAAACTTTTGAGCAGGGTCATTTTTATAAATTCAGCTTTTTTTTTTTTTGTCTTGTGGACTACATGTAAACATTTTTTTTTTTAAATATCTTATTCAGGAAAGAACTAAATAAAAAATAACATGCATTTTGTATGATCCCTCTTATTTTGTTAAAATAATTAACATTTTGCAGATTCTGTAAATTTCCATTGTCAACCACAGACAAAAAACTGACTGATATGCTGCTTGATGTTGCAAACTTTTACTTAACATATTATTTTAATTAATTTTTGTAATCATAAACACACCGGTTTATGGCAAAAATAGTTTTACCGTTTACCACACTGTTATTCTTCTAGTTATTTAGCTATAGCGGCTAATGAATCTGAAGTCTCGAACATTTACAGGAAATAGCTGAAAAATAAGTTTTTGTCCTCTGGTGGACAGAGAAAAAAAAGATCTCAATGAACTGTGCAATAGACACTAGGGCCACGTCCCAATTGGGACACTTCATCTGGACTTGCAGTCTTGTGGACTTACAATGGCTGCTGCGTGCGCATGTCCGTTAAGTCGACAAGACTGTAGGGTGTCCCATTTTTCATTTTAGGTTTTAAAAGGGTATTCAGGAGCGCCTCCTTTGCGGACAGTAAATGCCCTTGATGCAACCTTTTGCCCAGCCTGCATTGAAGCAAGCTCCATAGCAGACTTCTACCCGACATTCAAAGCAGCGAAAGTGTGGACTCAGAGGGAGATCTCGAGAGGTTAGGGTTCCATTTGGGACAGGGCCAAGAGTCAAATTCCAAGAAGAAGAAGTGCTCTTTAAATGCCCGGATGATGCACTTATTTAACTGAAAAATGGAATCATGGACACTTCATGCAGTCAACTGTTGCAGCCTTCCTTACATAGTGAAATTTTCGTTCGAGTTTATTTGTATAGCGCTTTTCACAATTCATATTGTTTCAAGGCAGCTTTACAGAAAATGCTTTACAGAAATGTAAAGTGTTACAGTGGAAGGGGAGGAGCTATTAGACTACAATGCTGGATGACCAAATAACCTTATAAAATTCATACACTAGACACTAGAGTGCATAGTATAAGTGCATGGAGTATAGTTTGTCATTTCAGACAACTACTGTTTTGTAAATCTTTGTTTGCTTTTTGTTCTTTGCAGTTCCCAGCGCTTCTCCGCAGCTGTCCCTGCTGAGCACATCTCCCACTGACATCAGAGTCATGTGGCTGCCCCTCTCCCCACAGCTGAGCCGTGGAGCCATCAAACGCTACCGCATTGACTACAGAGCGCTGGAGCAGGGTAAGACAGCGCCACCTACTGACACCTGGGGCGTTAACCGTGGAAAGGTTTCTTGAACCTTTCAACAAAATATTCTTAAAAATCTAAAATATTTGCTTTTGTGTTTTTTGTACATCATGTTTGATACATCTGGCTTTTATGGCTCATATAGTATGATATGGGAGAATATAGAGCTTATGCTCTGAGGAGGAAAAAAACACCGCAGTTTTATGACCAAAGCTCTGCAGTTTAGTTGTGCTATACAATGATGTTTGAGAGATGTACAAATGCAGTAGATTTTCCTCAAAAGCTTGATTTATCATATTTGATACTCACATTTTAACATGATTTTCTAAAAAAATAAAATAAATATGGATCAAGTAAACCTAGTAGCTTCAATCTAATAAGTGTTCATCTTGAAATAATAATATAAAAGTTATTACCTATGTTAACAATCAGACTACAAAATGCATGTAGTAGATTGTGTACAACAGGTTTTTCAGCAAAGTTTTGATCATGTTGATAATTTAGAGTGCTTAGTTGTGTATCAAATATGATGGGTGTCTATGAGGGGTATCTGTGAGGTTTTGCCTTGACACATGTTGATAAATTCATGTTGGCTGCTGAATTCGTAGCTTTGTGCATTTCTCTGCAGTCGCTAGTAGAGCAGCAGGCATGTCTGGGGTATTTTGAGCTGAATGACAAAGACATGGCTGATTGCTTCTGCTCTATTAGTGCTCTGGATGCTTAATGAACAGTAATAAAGGTGGAACAAAAGACAGATTCGGTCTGATGGCCTGTGACACAGATTGAAAGACAGAACCAAAGTCAATTCAGACATCCATTGTTCATGCTTCTTTATCAGCCAGCTGCAGAAATGATTTCCACTGGCATACTTATTTTCTGGCACGTGTTTGTGTGTGTGTGCCCTGCAGTGGATCATATATACTCTGTGGAGGTGGGTGGGAATGAGACACAGGTGACTTTAAGGGATCTGAAACCAAATCAAACGTACCAGCTCCGGATTGTGGCTGGAACACGAGCTGGGTTCAGTCAGCCTTCCGAGTGGGCCTCACACCACACACCAAACCTTACTCAGGGTGAGTAAACGCATAAAAACGCACTCAAAAGCAAATGCACTGTAGGCACATAGATACCAGTTTTAACTCACTCAAGGTTAAACTTGTATGCAGTGGTGCCTCCAAGGGGTGCCCGGGGGGCCATTGATCCCCCTAAAACAACATTGTCCAGCCCGTTAGTCTCACAGTCACCAAGATGTATACATTTTTGGTTACCTTAATGCTCAATAGTGATTTTAATGTCTACAT
This sequence comes from Anabarilius grahami, assembly GCA_003731715.1. Taxonomy (NCBI): domain Eukaryota; kingdom Metazoa; phylum Chordata; class Actinopteri; order Cypriniformes; family Xenocyprididae; genus Anabarilius; species Anabarilius grahami. Next base: position 5,100,213 of record RJVU01061675.1, on the reverse strand, counting down.
GTATTATCAGAAATGGGCCAAACACGTTACTTAGTGTTCATAAGTGGAATATTTTGAACTTGATGTGTCACCACATGCTTTATTTCCCTAGTTTTTATTTATGTTTTGTGCAGTTTAGATCATGTTTGACCTGGTACAAAGTTCAATAGTCAAGTACAAGGTTTTACATACACTACTGTTCAAAGTCGGCTTATGCTCACCAAGGCTAATGGGTAATTTTTTTTTCTGACCAGAAATACAGCAAAAACAGTAATATTGTGAAATATGATTACAAATTAAAATGACTGTCTTTTATAATATATTTTAAAATGTAATTCATTCCTGTGATGCAAAGCTGAATTTTCAGCATCATTGCTATAGTTCTCTGTGTCACATGATCCTTCAGAAATCATTCTAATATGATGATTTGGTGCTCAAGAAACATTTCTTCTTATCATCAATGTTGGAAACAGTCATGCTGCTTAATATTTTATGTCTGTACTGTCACTTTTGATCACTTTAATGTGTCTTTGCTGAATAAAAATATAAATTTTTTGCTGTAAAATCAGGTAATCTGTGTATCTTCTGTACAATCCATAGACATTTTGAAGTCATCAGCTGATATTGTCTTCATTTTTCTCACTAAATTAGACCAAGTAAATTATATTTAGCCAGAATTATTAGCTTTTCCCTATGTTTTGTTTCCTATTGGCCCTTCTTAAAGCTAAAATAGGAGAAAACTTAATGGGAAGATAAAATGATTCTGGTCCACATTAATAATGGCAGTGGAATAGGCTTGTAGGCTTCTTTATGGTTGTTTGAAATACTAGTTTAATTTGTTTGCACTTTCAGTGTCTCTCATTAAAAATGTCCTGGAGGTGCCACTGCTTATGTACAGCCAACGCACACACAAAATACGCACTGCCTGTCTCACTAACTCCCTCTGTTGTTTTTCCAGTGCTCTTTGCTCCCACTGAGCTCAAAGTGAGAGCCAAAATGCATTCCCTCCATGTCACATGGCAGCCACCGCCCAATCACACTCAGATCACCGGCTACAAGCTTTCCTGGTGGGAGGTGGATGGAGAGGAGCTGACCAATGAGGAGAAGCCTGTGATCAATGAGAAAATTCAACAGATCAAACTGAGGAAGAGAGTTAAACACCATGAGGTCACAGGCCTTGGTGAGAGTTGAGCAGTAACTTTATTCACATATGCTATATTCTAACACAAACATTTATCTGAAACTGCACATCTTATATAACAAAGCTGCTCATACAATTCCCAATGCAGGGACTATAATCATGGATGTACTTATTTTCTGAAAATGTAAACGGAGTCCACTAAGTGCAAATAGCGTCCCTTGTTCAAAATAGCGACACTAGCTCTGCCCACCAGTGTCTGGTTGGGCCTCTCAGGTTTAAAAAAAGACACACGGAATTCAACGTGGCTCAGCAGTTGCGAGTAAGGCTTGAAGAACTGTTTTTTAATGCGATCGTTGAATCCACCTTTTGCCGAGCTCGCCCCTTCTCCATTTTCACATCACATATCACATCAGAAAGGCATTTATTTTCAGTAAAAAAATTTTTTTTTTTCTAAAAGTAGAAATAAACTTTTGTAATAAATAAAACTAAATAAAATGTTAATAAATATAATCATTTACACTCTATGATATTATTGCATCCTGTTGTACAAAAATACTGAGGTGTAAATAGCATCTGCCAATATAAAGTAGCCTATAGATAGCATCTAATTACTATTTGCACAACTGCTACTTTTACATGGTGTAAATAGAATATATCACTATTTTCACCTAGTGTAAATAGCATATTGCTAAGAAAATGCTGCTATTGTCACTTAGTGTAAATAGAATATATCGCTATTTTCACTTAGTGCAAATAGCTGCTGCCGAATGTAAAATATAAAAATAAAAACTATAACAGTATCTCAATAATCCTAAAACAACACTGGTTTAACCCACATGAATGTAAAGTATGCAAAATGCTTTACAATATCACCATTTGTGATTTTTCTTGATTTTTTTTTGGACCATATGATTTTGCTTCAGCTCCTGATCGGCTGTATGAGGTGAAGGTTTGGGCGTTTAATAAACAGACTGAGGGTTATCCTGCTGTCTGGAAAGGCAGAACAGAGAAACTCACACGAGGTGCGTTTGGTTATGATGAGAAGATAATGTAGATAAAATCACATCTACCTGTCATGTAGATTTAAATCTGAGTAAATTTGTGTGTGTGTGTGTGTGTGTGTATCATTTTCTTAGTGCGGACACCAGACTCTCTCCCACCATTGCCGCCCATCAGCATCAGAGCTCGTGCGAACAGTTCCACCTCTATCTGGCTCCGCTGGGAGAAACCACACTTTAGCAATGTGCGAATCATTAACTACACTATACGCTGCAGCCCCGCAGGAATACGCAATGCATCGCTGGTCTCATACTATACCAGGTACCATGCAAATACACAAAAATATTCTTGTATAGTCAGATTATAAACAATCATTGTGAAATAAAGAGGCACATGTTATCGTCACCATACCTTTTTCTTACATGATTCTTTCTTACGCACTCTTTCACCCAGCAATTATTTTCCAATGTTTGGCCATTTTAGAGAGTAAATAAAGTGCATTTTAGTGAATTTTAAGTAAATATTGTATGTTATTTTCTATCATTCTCTCTCTATGTATGCTATTTATTGCAATATTTGACATTGACTTTTGAATGGTTATGAGACATTATATTGACCACACTTCTCTCTAAAGAGCAGTGTTGACTATTAAATAATGCTTTATTGGTTAACCAGTCCTCTGTATTTTTCTTCACTGTCTTTCAGCTCTTCTCAGGAGATTTTACTGGGATCACTTAAGCCCTTCACTAGCTATGAAATCGCTGTGCAATCTAACGGAGTTGATATGAGTGGCCCCTTCAGCAGCACAGTGGAAGAATCCACAATTCCAGACAGTGAGTACAGCCCTTTTTAATGCTGTGAAAGATCCTTTGTACATAAAGTGTTTGTTCACCCCAAAATGAAAATTCTGTCATTATTTTCTCACCCTTGTGTCGTTCCAAACCCGTAAGACTTTTGTTCATCTTCGGAACACAAATAAAGATATTTTTTATAAAATCTGAGATTTCTGTCCCTCCATTGACAGCTACACAACTACTACTTTGATGCTTCAAAAAGTTCATAAAGAGAATGTAAAACTAATCCATATGAATTGGACGGTATAATCCAAACTTTCTGAAGAGACTCAATCGCTTTATATGATGGACAGATTGAATTTAGGCTTTTATTCACTTATAACCATTGATCAGCGAACATAAACAAAAGCTCAACTGAACCTGCTTGATGCGTGAGAACAAACCTCATTGGTTCTCGCGGAAGCTCAGACGTGATGGGTAACACACAAGACTGAACCTCATTGGTTCTCACACGTCAAGCAAACAAAACTTATGTGAGCGTTGATGAATGTTTATGTGAATAACAACCTAAATTAAATCTGTTCAGCATATAAAGCGATTGTGTCTCTTCAGAAAATTTTAACTAAACTGCTCAATTCATATGGATTAGTATTACAGTCCCTTTATGAACTTTCTGATGCATCAAAGTGTCAGTTGCGTAGCTGTCTATGGAGGGACAGAAAGCTCTCAGATTTCATCAAAAAGATCTTCATTTGTGTTCCAAAGATGAACAAAAGTCTTACAGGTATGGAAGGACATGAGGGTAAGTAAATAACAGAATTTTCTTTTTTGAGTGAACTAACCCTTTAATATATGAAGAAAATATGACAAAAAGAAAGTTTATAGAATATGAAGATGATTTAGTCCCCCTCAAAATAAGCTTTTCACACATAAGTTTCATTTCTAGTGAATCTGGCAGAGTTCACACTGTCTCGTGTCTGTTCATGTGTGAGTGAGAGCTTTAATTATAGTGTGTATACAAATGTGAGTGTCTGTAGGGTTTTTTTTGTTGTTTTTTTTGAGTGGGAAGTGATGAATGAATGTGTATTTGTGAGTGTGTGAGTTGTGTGGGTCATTGTGAGTCAGTGTGTTTGTGTTAGGTTAACAGTTAGGGGATTAATAGGGAGAGGCGTAAGGAGATAATTGGCTTTAATTAAAAGCCCAGATGGAATTGCCCCTTTTGTTGGCCAAGAGTCTTTCAGCTTGTCAGTCAGTCTAGCCAAGTGATGGCAGGGAGGAGCACATTGCCACAGCGATTTAGTGTCATACTAACTGAGAGGAGCTTTATCTACTCTTGAGGGGGGAGAAAGAGTGGGCACTTCAAAAGAGACCTATCCCTCTAAAAAAACAGAACTGGTATTATACTCAGAGTATCTCCTTAAAACTCCCAGACTGTGACCATTATAACATCACAAACATTTAAATGTGCTTTTCTAGAAAACACTTTTTCTACCTGAGAAAAAAAAGCATTTTTGTTTGTGATATTTGTGTAGCATTAGCAGCTAGCACACAATAAAGTTCACTTAAACCATTATTTACACTTGCTCATGTCATTCAGAACCTATTTTTTAACATGGAACACAAAATGCTCTTCAAGCTACTTTTTTCCACATATAATCAAAGTGGATAGTGATTTTTACTGTCAGCCTCCAAAAATGATCAAAAAGCATCATTAAAGTACTCCATGTGACTTGTGTGCATACTGTTTTCTGTACTCTGTACTGTAAACATACTCTGTTTTCTGAAGATGTACTAACTAAAACAGACAGAAATTTAAGTGCATTCAGAGCACACAGTTCAAAAAAGTGCCTTGATAGTCCTATGGTATTCTTGAAAAGTACTGTACTTCGACATAAATGCCATAGTACTTGCCACAGTAGTACAAGTTGTATGTATGTATGTATGTAATTCAAAATGATTGGGAGATTAATAATTAACATTCCTAATTATTACAGTTCTTTTTTCCTTTTTTGTTTTTTTGTGTGTCGGGTTTAAACGTGTGGTTTTATCGTAGGACCCTCCTCTCCTGTGGATATGCAGTTGAGTGCGCTGGACTCATTCTCTGTTCTGGTTAGCTGGCGCCCTCCACTGGAGCCAAATGGAGTCATTTTGACCTACTGGATCCTCTACACTGGCAACATCAGCCATCCAGATCAGCTGTGGATAAACCTCACACATGATGGTGAACCTAAACACACACACACAAACAACAAGCACATGGTGTTGTACTTTACAGTATATGAGAATTGTTATTGCATCTCTCTCTGTCTTACTCTCTTCCCTCAGGTTCTGTCACAAATGCAGAGGTCCAGGGCCTAATGAGTGGGACTCGATATTATTTTAAGATGGGGGCCTGCACTGAAATGGGGGTGGGACCATATTCACCTGTGAAGGATGTGTATACTCCTCCAAAGAAATATGGTGCGTATGTATTGTAAAATTGTTTGTTTGTCTATGTATTGTTTTCACAATATTTGGTGAGTGTGTGATTTTATTTAGAAGGTGTTAAGGTTATTTTTCAAGGTTTATATTATGCTTTTGTAGTCACTAATTTTTTTTGGTTTAGTAAATACTTTGCAGCAACAGATATCAATAAACAGTAGGTCTGGGCAAGAAAATCGATTTTTCGGTAATATCTGATTGACGTTAATCTTATTATTAGTCTTCTCCACTAGATGTTATCCCCATATTTACCTTGCGCAACAGCGGGGACTCTGTCATTCATTTAGTGCTTAACATGGCAGATGCAGGTGCGTCTTTCAGCATGAAAGATGTTCCAGACAGTTGAAGGAACAGTCGCTGTCCTGATCAGGTCAGTGCTGCATGGTTACAAAAGTTTATCATGTGTTTTCAAGCCATGCCAATTTAAGCATTCAAGCACAAGAAGACGCGAAAGAGAACTTGCGCACTATGTAAGATGTTTTGTGTGCTCACACATCCGAAGCACATTACTGCTAATCAGTAATGTGTACTTTTGTATACGTAATGTATACTTTTAATCAGAATAGATGCACTACATTGATCAGAAGTGACAGTAAAATACATTTATAATGTTACAAAAGAGGCCTTCTGAAGCGAAGCGATGCATTTGTGTAAGAAAAATATCCATATTTAACAAGTTATAAAGTAAAATAACTAGCTTCCGCCAGACCACCTTCGTATTCAACTTACGCACAAAGTGTGTAATGCCTCTCGCAGTTCAAAACGCTTACGCTACGTCCTACGCCTTCCGCATTCAACTTTTCGTAAGTTGAATATGGAAGGCAGTCTGGCGGAAGCTAGATATTTTACTTTATAACTTGTTAAATATGGATATTTTTCTAACACAAACAAATCACTTTGCTTCAGAAGGCCTTTATTACCCCCCCAGAGCATTGAGAAGTACGTTTATGATGGATGGATGCACTTTCTTGACCTTCATACTCGTTGGTCCCGTTCACTGCCATTATAAAGCTTGGATGCGTCAGGATGTTTATTAATATAACTTTATGTTCATTAGATAGAAAAAAGTCAAATACACCTAGGATGGCTTGAGGCTGAGTAAATCTTGGGGTAATTTTCATTTTAAAGTACTAACTAACTATTAAAAACAGAGAGCACAGCAGCAGGATTATTAGGATGCTGTCACTTTTAAGACCGAATGCATGCATGGATCATGCATTTTCTTTCTCAACTTAAGAAATAACTGACTATGTTTACTAGGATACTTGCCGAGACAGGCATTTTTTGTCATAATTTTGTGTGAATTTGTCCGTTCAAGCACAGGAAGACTAGCCTGGGTGCCAGCCCGAACCCCGCCCACAATATTTTTTGGACGGGAAGTTCGGTCTGGACTCGATCCATTGTGGAGTAATTATGCTCGGCTCCCAGAAGGCCGAGCCAATCAAATTGCCAGGGCGGGCTTTAATCGATGATGGACAGGCTATCTGCGGTTACGTAACCACCCACGTCATCAAAGAGCGCTTGGGTTGAATTGGTTTTCACCAACGATGACTGCAGCTGGAGAAGTAAGATGTTTAGATTCCGCTATTGTGTTTCTCTCAAAAATGTTATTCGTGCTTGTAAGTACTCCGCGAATTCTTACATTTTTTTTACAACAGGTGCAAAGATCGTTTACACTCATTACTTTCCTACTTCTTCCAGTTCCAGCGTGCGTGCATGCGTGCAGTTGAACTCTGTTGACAACTATGCGTCGCTCAACATACGTCACTTACTGCGTTGCTCTGATTGGTTGTAGGTCTATCCAATTGAGTGCAGAGTTTTTTTTTTTTACTGGTTCGGTTAAGACACGCCCCATAATTCAAGTGCAATGGAGCAGTATCAGACTCACGTTCTGCCTAGAATATGAGTATGACGAAGTCAGGCTACAGGAAGACATGAAAGAGAGTTCAACTTAGTATTTGCACACTGTCTGAGACGCTGCTTTCAGGGCGCGCGCTTCAGATGTTTCGGATGTTGAACTTCACACATAGTGCTTGAGTAACGAATTCCATTTCGGGTGTTCTAGTGCTTGAATATTTACAGTGGAAAGGCTTAAACTTTTGTGATGACGCAGCACTGACCGTCAACTCAACTGTACAGAGCGTTGTTCATGTTCTCACAACATTGCATTGTCAGAATTCATAAAAATGTTACCGGCCATCTGTTTCAGGCACTTAGAGTACCTTTAAAAAAACAGTAGTGTACATAAGTCATTGTTTTGAATTTTAACAGCTTTGTTTGTTTGTTTGTATATTTGTTTGTCTGTTTGTCTTTTTACAGTGCTTTTTTGTGTGTGCGTGCGTGCGTGTGTGTGTGTGTGTGGAACTGCTTTGAAAACTTGGCTGTTATGTGAACATTTGCTATCAGAAATTTAAAGCTTTTGGGACAAAAACATGAACCTGAAAGTATCACTGATTTGTGCTTATATGTATCATTATGTGTATGTAATATTTTCTTTTGCGTTTGCATTGTAAACCTCCCTTTTTTTTAATGCCAGTTAAGTTTCTCTGAATCTGCATGAGGCATCGCAGGTGTGTGTGTGTGTGTGTGTGTGTGTGTAGAGACTGCCATCTGCCTCTGCCCATCACTGACACTCAATTAATAGCACTCCCACAGGGAGTGTGAAGTGATTCAGTCCAGCCTCACACACGCACACCGTCTGTGGGGAGTTGGCCACAGAAATTTACACAGACTTGCATACACCAGTCCTATAATGACTTATAATTAATATACACATTGTGTTATAATTAATATTTCATTATTATACTTAAGTATGGTTTGTATTGAATTACTATGAGGTTTAATTATGTACAATTGCTTGATTAATGATTTCTACACTTCTATCATGTATTCTCTTTTTTTCTCCTCCCCTGTCTTCCTCTTTCTATGTTTTTACTTCTCTCTCTCTCTCTCTCTCTTTTGCTCTATCACTTTCCTACAGAGCTGGATATTCATGCTGTGACTGGTATAATAGTTGGAGTGTGTCTCGGTCTGCTCTGCATCCTGTTCTGCATGTGTGTCAGTTTCCGCAATGGAAAAACACGGTATGCACCTGTCCAAACTCTATAAGATTCACAACACTTTCAGTTTAGATAGTGTTGATTTATAAATTGTTCACCCAAAATTAAAAATCATATCATTTACTCACCCTCATGTCATTCTAAATCTGCATGACTTTCTTTGTTTTATGAACAAAAATATATTTTTAAGAATGTTTTTTGTGCTTTTGTCCATACAATGTAAGTCAGTGGTGTTCAAAACAACATTGGGGAAATGCACACTCGTTGGGGAAAAAGCCTGCACACTCTAACAATGAAGGGGAACAAGTAGCAAATGTTTCGGTCACATGTGACCTTTCTCGATGCCTAGTTAACCCTAAAACAGGCAGTGTGTACCACGAGAAACATACTTTTTAGTGTGTTGTTTGGGGGATAAGAAAGATTTTTTCATCAAATCCTTTTATCATTTATCATAGCCTGGTCTGTCTTGAGTATGCTGGTCACATTATTTGTTTCAAGTTTTCTGTGATCAATTAGTCTGTCTGACCTAAACCCAACATGGGCTCCATTAGTGCAGGACATTCAGATTTTGTGATAAGTAAATATATATTAATCTTACTTTTTTTTTTTCAGAAAAAAAAATAAAAAAAACAGCTAATATTAATTGTGAACATTGTCTTAAGATGTTGAAAAAGAAAATTAAGTAATATGTTGCTCATGCTGTTATTTACCACATTTTCAAAAGTATGTATCTCCCAGTACACATTGCCTGCTTAGGGTATAAAAAAAAGGATTATCCACAGTATTGACAATGAATGGTGTTTCAAGGTAAACTGGGCTCCCTGTACTGGTCATTACATTATTGCGAATTCCAGGGTGATGACTGAGAGGTGGGTTGTGGGTGGTAGGAGGGCCAGTCGAAATCTTGTTCCAGGACCGTGGCCCCTAGGAAAGACCCTTATAGGCCCTCCAGGCCTCTGGGTCCACTGTATGCAGTCCCCCTTTTCAATCTGTGTATTTTGAGTTAAAAAAAAAAAAAAAGTCCAAATGTTAATATTTACTCGTAAAACTGATATTATTATGTTTAGTTGACTACATCTTTGCATTTTAAACTAGATATTTTCTTGCAGAGTTTCACACAGCTTATTTTATGGGAGAACAGGGGTGTCCAACCCTGTGCCTGGAGGGCTACTGTCCTGCAGAGTTTAGCTCCAACCCTGATAAAACACACCTGAAAAAATCTTAACACAATATATACAATATATAATTTTCTAATAAGTAATTCTGAAGACTTTGGTAAGATTTTTCTGGTGTGTTTGATCAGGGTTGTACCATAAACCATAAAATGAGGATTGTACCAGATAAACCATAAAATGTTCTACCATAAAATAAGCTGTGGGAAACTCTGCAAGAAAATATCTAGTTAAAACTGAAAAGATGTAGTCAACTAAACATAATAATATCAGTTTTATGAGTAAATATTAACATTGGAACATTTTTTAAAACTAAAAATACATAGATTGAGAAGGGGGACTGTGTACAGTGGGCCCAGAGGCCTGGAGGGCCTATAATGGTCTTCCCTAGGGACCCCGGTCCTGGAACGAGATTTCTACTGGCCCTCCCACCACCCACAACTGACTCATCACCCCGGAATTCGCAATAATGCATTGACCAGTACAGGGAGCCCAGTTTACCTTGAAACACCATTCATTGTCAATACTTTGGATAATCCCTTTTTTATACCCTAAACAGGCAATGTGTACTGGGAGATACAACTAATAAAATCCAAACTACAACAAATATTTCAAAAATTCCTTTTGATATGTTTTACTTAAGTCCAGATGATGTAAAAAAAATGACATGAAATGATTTTTTGCTGATCATTTTCCGGTCTTGCCTGTTTAAGGGGTTATGTGACCAAACAGTGTTTTAATAAACTAAAACTAATAAAAATGGAAAAAAGATGATTGGTCCATGTCACTTCTGCAGCCAATGAGCTCGTTGCTCTCACTTTTAAATGGCTGGTTACATTCACTATAGCAGTTTGCAGTGCCTCAGAGTTCCTCTAAAACCCTCCACCTTCCCCAGCTCCACCTGTATAGATCTGCTGTGGGTTATTGATATTTGCTATTTGTGCAGCAGCACTATGTCTTACTCATAGCAGTGTATCGGCGATTGTATTGGCAGTAGCAAGTTCCTGTACTTGCTCTACAACAACAGCAATAATCTACAGCAGCAGCAATAATCTACAGCAGCAGCAATAATCTACAACAACAGCAATAATCTACAACAGCAACAATTCAGCAGTAGCATAGCAGATCTATTCCGGCAAGACCAAATACATTAACATTGTCATGCTATTGTCATGCCATTATCATGCTAAAAATCTTTCAAGAGTTGTCATGATTGAAATATATACAGTATAATTTATTATATATATATATATATATATATAAAACTTGAAATAAAATTGACAAATATAAAAAAATAATAAATACTATAATGGTAGATAAATAATAAAGGGTTATAAAATATCGCTGTTTATCACAGCGTTTGGTCCCACTGACTTTAATTGTATGGACTAAAAAACACTACAACATTTTTCAAAGTGTCTTTGTCATTTTTTAGGTGAACTATCCCTTAAACAATGAACAATGCTCCAACAATTTCAGCTTAGGCAGAAATCTGTTTTCCTCAAATGCTTTTAATGACAAACGAGTTGCAGTGAAAAGCCGCCTTAAATTATATTCAAATTCAGAAAGTTTCAAGGACCTTTTAGATGTTACTTTAATCTAGAATGTGACATGGGTGAATAACAACACTCAGTCACACAGTGGGTGTGCAAGCATGTGTGTGTCTGAAGCAGATGTGGCAGATGTGGGGTATTGAGAGCTGAATGACAGAGAGTCATGGCTGATTGCTCTTGCTCTATTAGAGCTCTGCTGGTTTAATGAACAGCCACAGAGGCAGATTGAGTCTTCTGGGCCTTTGCATTTAGAGAATGAGAGAAGCAAACTCATTTCACCTTCTTCTGAGAATTGTGGTCGTTATTATTGGTTAACAGAGTCTGAATAGGGCACTGTGTCTCCATTATACACGAGTGACCTTTACATTTCAAAGTGTATTTTTCACGTAAGTATACACTGACATTAATGGGTGAGATTTGACAGGCTGTGTGCGGCTGGGGAATTTAGAGTGGTACCTCCAGCTGTGAAACTGCGACCAAGCTCATTAGATAAAATGTCTGGTTCTTTAATATTCTCCATGTAAATGTATATAAAAGGGTAGGCAAAAAAGGGCAGGTTACATTTCTGAAAATAAGGAAATACATTTCTGAAAATAAGGAAATACAATTTCAGAAAATTGTATGTCTTTAAAAAGCCTCTTTTTTAAATGTTTTAATTTCAGAGCAGTTTTCAGGCATACACTGTTTCTGGTTTGATAAACATATACTATTATTATTCCACAATAAGTGTTATAAACCAAGTCATTTCACATTTGATGAATTGAAATATAAAAACTGTTAACAATCAAGATGCTTTTGCTTACTTATTTTATTGATGATATTATAAATCTTTAAAAGTCACAGATCCTGAAAAACCGTATGTCTGCAGTACATTCATTTTACCTCATACATTTAAATTTCACTTTAAGTGAGTGAGTGAGTGAAGTGACATGTGGCCAAGTATGGTGACCCATACTCGGAATTTGTGCTCTGCATTTAACCCATCCAAGTGCACACACACAGCAGTGAACACACACACCGTGAACACACACCCGGAGCAGTGTGTGTTCTTTTTCATTAAAACAATTCAAGACACTAAAAATATTGTTTACTCATTATATGCTGATTTGGTGCTCAATAATTTTTTTTTATTATTGTCATGCTGCTTAATATTTGTGTACAAACCATGATAAGCTACCTATTTTTCAGGCTTCTTGAAGAAGTTCAGAAGTTCCAAAGAACAGCATTATTTAAAAAAAATAAATAATAATTTTGTAACATTTTAAATGTTTTAATGTAACTTTTTAATCAATTAAATGCATCTTTGCTGAATAAGTTTTCAATAAAACATGTACTGAGCACAAAGACGTTTGAACTAATACTTGAGGTGCAGGATTCTGGATAAATTGACAGTCACATTTATTTATTTATTTTCAAACAGAGTTCACGATTCTCTCACGATTCTGAATAGACACCTATACAAAACAACATGTAATTTTCTAGAGATTCTGACAAATGTTAATTGCTGCAGTCTGTCAGAATGAATTATAAAAAATAAAAAATAAAGATCAGTTTGAATGAATGATTCAATGACTCACTCATAAATTCTTGTTTCATTACTGGATGAATCCGTGTTTTTTGAACGAACCTCTTGAATGAATGATTCAATGACAAATACATTTTAACAGTCACTTGTCGCCACCTGTTGGCGTAATAATGTCATCGATACAATCATTACTTGAAGCGCTTTCAAAAAGTGATTTACTTCTGTAGGACATCAGTGCATTAACTTTAAACTTTTATCCCAGTTTTTCTGTGATAATATTAATATTTGTAAGACAGAACTAACAATACTGTGTAAAAGACAAAAAAAAAACTGTGACGCTGTTTCATACATGACAACTGCTCTCTCTGTCTTAGCGGCAGAGCCGACGCAGACTTGAATGTTCCGGTGTAATTTTGTCAAAGGTTTAATAGATACAGGCAAATCGTCAATATCGTGTGGGTGTTTGAATCGAGAAGATCGCGATCTTTTAACAATTAATCGTGCAGCTCTTATACTCCTTCCCCCCCTAAAATTTACTCTGTAAAATTGTGATGTATTTTACAGTCTATGGTTCTACAGAGTAGATCTCTTTAAAAAGTAACGAGGAAGAGTTTTTGAATTGTTTGAAAGGTTATAAAAAAGTTGGAACCTTGAAAGCATTATGTAACAGCTCTCATTATATGTACGTGTATATATATTATATATATTTATGACCTGTTTCAAAGAATTTTTACGTACTTTTGGATATCACTTGCTGCACGAATAGAGAAATGGCTCAGGATGTGCATTCATTTGCTGAGGTCTTATAGAAGTATACATCACTTGCGTTGAGTTTAGCATTATAAATAAAGACATTAAGTGATATAATGGTCTTTCTCTCTGCCATTGTTAGGGATGTCTCTGGTGGACTTGACTCAAGTTCTTTGAGTCCTCAGTACAGGAAGGGTGCCCGTCCAGTGCCTGCTGCTGCGCCTGACTGCAGTGACTGCCATGAGCTGGAAACCCTCATGCCCTCTAGTGCTCAAGACCCCAACAGACCCCTCACAGAACCCAGTGAGGAACAGAGTCTCATGGGTAATGTAGGAGGGACTGATGATGGCCTTTCAGAATCCAAGGTGAGCATGGCCAACATGGAGATATACTGTAGTTAACTGTGCCACCACCTACTGTACAATATTATGGTGTACTATGGAACCATTTCCCCAAGAAGGACATGTTCCTGGAGCAACATCCTTGTTGGTCTTGGAAGAAGGTTCATATCACCTAATGAGTTTGTAGAGGTTTAGGTTTGGCTTACGGTTGGGATAGGACTTGTTTCTCTGATAGAAATGTTCAAAGACCAACATATTCAGTCTTTCAGTTTCTTCTTTCTGCTCCAAACTCAGTCAGCCTGGAACGGATCCGTTAGTCGGAATTGGGCAAATAGGATCACTAGATACAGAGATACTATAACTGAGGATTCTTCGGCTCTCATCAATGGAGCTCTGGAGGGACCACTGACAGAAAACAGTAAGGTGAGCCAAAGAAATGGATAAATGCCAATGTATGTTTGTGTGTGTGTCAAAGACAGGCAGTATAGAAATACAGAAGTCGCATAACAGATTTTGAATCTTTATCTTATGAAATGCACATTATCCTTTCACATCTTCTTGTGCATTTATGAATATGTGTCATTGGGGATGGGGCTGATAGATTGTGCCTCATGCAGACAGGAAATATACAGAGTAGTAATTACCATTAAGCAGACAGTAGGGAAGACACACAGCTAATTAGTATGTGACACTTGAAATGGAAAGCTGAAGTCTGCATACCGTTTACCAATTACTGTCCTTCTCAAAGCTCCTCAGATATAGGAGCAGCAGGAAATTACACCTTTATCCACCTCTCCTCCTCATATTACCGCTGTTTTATTTCCCTGTTGACATTTCTAAAAATAATTTTTTCGGAAAAATTCTGTCTTATTGTGAAATAGCACTGTCTTAGAATTGTACTGTACAAACTCATTAACATTTCAGTTTGTGATGTTCCACCTTCCATACCCACAATGTGCAATTTCCACCCCATAATTCGATGTTATATATTAGACCTGTCAATTTAACACATTGATTTAGTCAATTAACTATTTAAGAAAAAATATATTAGAAAAATTAGAACTACATTCAAAATGTCATGGTGACTCAAATAGGTGGCATTCATTGTGTAAAAGACTGGAAAAAATTGATAGAAATAAATAAAAATGTAAAAAATAAATAGACAATTTATTATATGTAATATTATGTATATAAACAATTTTGTATACACTACCATTCATATTTTGTGGTCAGTAAGATTTTTTTTGAAAGAAATTAAAGATGCATTAAATTGACCAAAAGTGACAGCAGTAAAGGCATTTTATAATGTTACAAAAGATTTCTATTTCAAATAAATGATGTTCTTTTGAACTTTCTATTCATCAAAGAATCCTAAAAAATATATCACAGTTTCCACAAAAAAAATATTAAGCATGACAACTGTTTTCATCTTTTCCATCACATGAATAAATTACATTTTAAAATACAATAAAATAGAAAAGTTATTGGTTTGACTTCTTTCAAAAAATATATAAAAAAATCTTACCAACCCCAAACTTTTGAAAAGAAAAGTGTAAAATATAATAATATAATGTCCTTGAAATTTGGGAGCTTTTCATAGCAAATATTGATATATGTACATATATATTGAAATACTGTACACCATGCAATTTATTTGATTAAAATATTAATAAGAGGTCTGTTAACCATTTTTATATGAAATACTCCAACATTACAAAAGAAAAAGAACAAGACCCATATTAGGAATACATTAAAAAAATAAAATACAACCCCATTTGAAGATTTTTGTTTGACATTTGTTTCCTTGTGATGTGCTGTCTTTGCAGAGCGGGCATGTGGAGAGGCTGTATTCCCTCAGCAAGAACCAGGTGGAGGCTGAAGTCATCGTGCATTCACAGCTGTCTAACACGACGGCTGACCAGGGTCCACAAAGCGACATGGAGCTCTGTCTCGAGTCTCCATCTTCCCAGCACCCTTCTCCTGGAGACAAGGCAACTCCATCAACCCCTTATCCACCTTGTGCTCACAGCGAGGACAACCACGAGACTCAATCTCCATCTCCAACCCCCAGCACTCACATCTCTGAAGTTCTGTCCAATCACAATGGACCATTTGAGAGTGGGCTTAGCCAGCCGACAGTGGGTGGTGCCAAAAACCAAGGAGTGGGGCTTACTAATGGCTTCCACTCGTCCAAACCCCTTCGGTCAAAGGCAGAGACCCTGGAGAACGGGGCCCATAGACTGTGCCCCACAGGAAAGGTTCTGTACTCACCAGGTCTCCCCGCTTCCCCCTCATCCTTCGCCAGCTCTGGCCTTGTCCATTCTACCTCAGGGGCGCATAACTATGTGTACCCCTAAGCTGGAAGGAAGAGAAGTGTAATAAATGGTGTTCCTAAAGTTCTGGGACAGAAGGACAACAGAGGAGACCAATGAGTGGCACCTTCTTGCTGGGGGAGTTGATGTTTTCTCGTAGCCACGTTCGCCTCCTCTCACGGCTGTTTTATTGCAACCTTTTGGTTCCATTATTTTATATGTATGTACATATAGAATTATTTTTTTAGGACTAGTATCCATGGATATGCATTTTATGGCATATCAGTGGCACACTTTAATCCCTCTTTGTGTGCATGTATGGAATGTGCTGAAGTGGTTTATATGTTTACATGCACATGTGAAGTCAGAGTGTTCTTACTCTGAGGTGAAGTCGAAGGATCCTGAAATCATCCCAGCATATGGAAACAAAACTCATTCACGGGACAGATGTCACGGATCGATCCGAGATCAGTGCCAGTGGGTGGAGATCCATTTTGTCAGAGAAGATTACCCTGCCACAATCTACCACCTCCTGCTGTCTCAGGGTTGCCACACACAAACACACAGATCCGTGCTTTCAAAATGGTTATTACAGGAAAATAGCACCTTCTTCAGCTCTACATGGATATTACGTAACCGTCTATTCGAGTTTAAAGGGATTGTGCACCCATCAATGAAAATGTAGTCATTTTTACTCACCCTTGTGTCGTTCCAAACCTGCACACGGACAAAAACATCTTTAAAATATCTTGTTTTGTTTTCTGCAGAAGGAAGAAAGTCATACAACATGAGGGTGAGTAAATAATGACAGAATTTTCAGGTTTGGGTCCTTTAACTTGATCAGATCAGAGGTACATCTTCACACACTCGCACGCAAACACAATCCTGAATACAATACGAATAAAACACACATTCCCTGACTGGAGCGTAGCGTCTCAGGAGTCTCAAATTCAAGGTGCATTTGCATATACATGAAATACATGTAGAAAACCATGACAAAAATGAAGAAAAAAATAGTGAAGGAAAACGATACATAAAGAACACTAAGAGTCATGTACTTTTTGTATCATTTCAACTCTGAGTGTACTTGTAAAGACACATCACACTGATTCATGCTCCAAGTTTCTCTCAGTCAACAGCACTACCTCATTTCTTTACAGAATTGTTTTTTTTTTTCCGGTGTGATTTTATGAGTATAATTAAGAAGGCGGCGACTTGTGTGCGTTTTTAAGCCGTCTGATTCATAGCCTTTGGATAATAGCAGAATCTACTGCCCTTCTCACTCTGTGTCTGTATTCTTGTGTAACGGTTACTGAAACTTTCGTCTCTGGCTATTAGCCTGTGTGCAAGCATGTGGTCATTCGCTTGTGTAGTCCTTTGATATGGGAGACAAAAAACTTGATCATCACAACAGTTTTGCAATATACCCTTCAGGTGAAGGGATATAAAAACACTAGAAGGCTAAACACACGATTTAACTCTAGACCTCAAGGTTTGTGTCCATAAGATCTACCTGTTGACATGCCAGTCATCTCTTTTTCTCAGGAACTTCTACGCAGGGAGTCTTGAGAAGAACAATTTCAGCCAAACTAGGAAATAGCCTCCATCTCTCAGACAGGTCTCATCCCGTACCTTATACTCTGTCTTTTGGCCACGCGTCTGCCACCATTTAGGGTTCATCTGGAACTGTAAATAAACTTTGTCCTCCATACAAAATCATGCATTGCTGCTGAGAGCTGGATCTGTATCTGTTGTGCTTCCTTTTTATGCATTTGAATGCTTATTTAAAGTAGTATCTTTTATGTTAAAGCTGTTATATTGGAAGAGAAACGTCAACAACTCTCAAACTCTTGCTGTCTTTCTTCAGCTCATTGACAGGACTGCCCATAATGCCAACGACAACTCTAGGTCTAGTCAGTCTTTGTCATTGCCACAGTCCAGCTGTTTGTCTTTGATTTTTGACTCCTAATTCAATAATTTCACAGAATAGTGCTTTGGTGCTAGAGCAAAACTAGGTTCCTTTTAAGATGGTCTTTTAAACATTCCAGTTTTTGTATGTACAGCAGGCCAAACTCAGGGCTGATCATGTAGGAAATGAAGATGATGAATGTCTGAATTATTCTGGCTGCTTTTTTAACAACGTACAGTAAGCATCTCACACACCGTCAGTTGTCTCAATTCTAGATGTATAGTGGCCAGTCAACAACTCATCCTTGATCTGTAGATTTAGAGTTGATGATTTTACTGAGATTATAATGTATTTGCTCAATATGCTTCCTGTCAGTTCTGTGTTAGAGGAATAGCTCACACCCAAAATGAGAATTCTGTCATCATTTACTCACCCTCACGTCGTTCTAAATCTGTATCACTTACTTTTTTCTGCAAAAAGAAGATATTCTGAAGAATGTTTCTAAAACAACATTGGACCATATTGACTTCAATTACAGTATATGGACAAAACCAGTGTTGGGAAAATTACTTTTAAAAGGAATACATTACAATATTGCGTTACTCGCTAAAAAAGTAACTAATTGCATTATTTAGTTGCTTTTTATGAAAAGTAATGCGATACATTACTTTTGCGTTACTTTTTCTCACCTGGGTTGGGCTTGCTTGTTTGTTTTTTAATAACAACAAAAAAGTTATACTTTTGGCAAATGTAAAGGCCCTTTCACACCAAAAGTGAAATGAATAAGCCTCAGGTTGAAGGAAATGCATATTTACGCCTGTACAGTAGAGAGCCCAGCTCAAACAAACCTTTCAGCAGCAAAGACATTAGTTAATAATGTGAGATTAAATACATAAAGTATATTTGTGTAACTTAATATAGTTATTATTACAGGTTTGCCTAAAATTCTGAGATTGCATTTCAATGTTTTTCTTAATTTTGAGGAATACTGAATGTTTTCGTGCAAGTGAGATGAGTAAATGCATGTTCACATTTATCCTAGAACTACAATAACCATCATGTTCACACAGCGCACACAAACACCTCTGCACTTTATTTCTCTCAACATGGGGACAGTTGAGCTGTCAGTCAATAAATGTGAAAAAGTAACTTAGATATTTTGTTGTAAAACTAGTTACTTGAAAAAGTAATCTGATTATGTAACTCAAGTTACTTGTTATGCGTTACCCCCAGAGATTGTTCAAAATATCTTCTTTTGTGTGCTAAATGGTAGCAGAATTTAAATTTTGGGGTAAATAATCCCTTTAAACTGCAAAAAAGGGTAATTTTGATTTTTGTAAACAGTTTAATTGCCACGCAAATCATTCTTGTGCATATTTTTTCTGTTCTGATATGTTTGTGTTGTCAAACAGACAGTCTTAGCTTTGCTCCTGAGTCTTATACATCAGATTATAGTGTTAGCACATGCCACCTACAGCATTAGGAATGTGTGGGGAAAATAAATTGACCTCTTGTTTTGTCTAAAAATAAGGAAATTGTGGTTTCGCCAGGGTCAGCAGATGTCTTGTCACTCTTAGATATGCATGTTATTGTTCAGAAAGAGCCCTTCAGGATAAGTTATAATTCAGATACCTCATTTGCTGCTTGTTAATTTAATTGCAGATATATCTTCTACACGCACATATAGTTACACGTGTAAAGGAATCAGAAGTTTGGATCAGATTCATATGTGTTTGGCAGCAGTGTTTTCTTAAACATCGTCTCATTTTACCTCATTTTGAAGCTTCAGACTGGTTTCTGCTCCACTATATTAAGCAAAGGAATGGTTGTCATTTGTGTTTATCTGGAAAAGTCTGTGATTTTGCAGAGCAATGGATAGCAAAATGCTTGAAATGAGAGTTCAGAAGACCAGAGGGTTCCCCTGTCAAGCCATACCTCTCATAACAGACACAAGGTTGCATGTGGGCCATTTTTATACTGTGTGTATAATCAGTGTTTATTGCTCAGGTGCCGTGTCTTTGCATTAAAACTCTGGCTTACTCTGATGTAAGGCAAACGTGCATTGAAGTATGAAAACCTCACCTGTCCTCCTAGGAAATAAAGGCTTTAATGTCAGAGGAAAAGCAACAACAAATAGTAACACTGATACAGACAATTTTCTAAAGAAATTCTAATGGCTGTTTTCTCTTTGGTGCTTTGTGGTGACCTTTCTATTCTGGTAATGTGAAAATTCATCCTTTTTTTGTACTTTTCTCCCCAACCAGCAGACCTGTGCTTTTCTGAGATTCTCAGCACACATACTGTGGACACATTTGTGTAACACCAGCAGCAGTATGGCCTCTTGATGTCTGTCAGTATATGTGAGAGACAAAACATCAGTCTCAGCACACGCAAAACTACACTATCCCAGTAAGATTACAGCATGTGTCTGTCTCTTATCTGTATGTTCTCATGGCCTTCTTTGTAAAATCAAATCTAAAGATTGTAAAGGGTTTTAAGTTAGAGGTAAAGAGATTGAAGAAGCGTTCATTGACCATTTAGTTTCTGAGATATGGGTTATACCTTTTTACCCCCATAGAAATGTTATACTCAACAAGCCCTGTGATCTGTAAATCTTGTTTCCTTCGCTGTGACATCAGTCATTCATAGCCAGAATATATAAGAAAGCTTCAATTTACTCACTTAGATTGGATCTAATCTTTTTAACAGGAACAAATGTGCCCTATGAATAATTGATGCAATGAAATAATTTTATCTGATGACTGATCAAATGTTGGTACTCGATTATATCATATACATGAGCTGTGAAGGGTGGAGTTTGATGTTAGATGGATGGATGCAGTGGAGGACAATATGATATTATAATGTTTATGTTCTTTCTCTGTCACTGTCTCTGTGAGGTTTGCAGCATCTAAGTCTTTGCAAACTTGTACTATGTAAATAAACATCTTAATAAAAAAAATCTGTCCTATTCTTTTCATTTCTAGAAAGCAGTAAGGCATACAGCATATATTTCAGTTATGAATTACGCATCTTCACAAGTATAGAATATATAGAATATATATACAGTGGTGTGAAAAAGTGTTTGCCCCCTTCCTGATTTTTTATTTTTTTTGCATGTTTGTCACACTTTAATGTTTCAGATCATCAAACAAATTTAAATATTAATAAAAGATAACACAAGTAAACACAACATGCAGTTTTTAAATGAAGGTTTTTATTATGAAGGGAAAACAAAATCCAAACCCACATGGCCCAGTGTGAAAAAGTGCTTGCCCCCCCACCCCTGTTAAAACATAACTGTGGTTTATCACACCTGAGTTCAGTTTCTCTAGCCACACCCAGGCTTGATTACTGCCACACCTGTTCGCAATCAAGAAATCACTTAAATAGGACCTGCCTGGCAAAGTGAAGTAGACCAAAAGATCCTCAAAAGCTACACATCATGTTTAGATCCAAAGAAATTCAGGAACAAATGAGAAAGAAAGTAATAGAGATCTATCAGTCTGGAAAAGGTTATAAAGCCATTTCTAAAGCTTTTGGACTCCAGCAAACCACAGTGAGAGCCATTATCCACAGATGGCGAAAACATGGAACAGTGGTGGAACCTTCCCAGGAGTGGCAGGCCGACCAAAATTACCCCAAGAGCGCAGCGACGACTCATCCAAGAGGTCACAAAAGACTCCACAACAACACCAAAGAACTGCAGGCCTCACTTGCCTCAGTTAAGGTCAGTGTTCATGACTCCACCATAAGAAAGAGACTGGGCAAAAATGGCCTGCATGGCAGAGTTCCAAGACGAAAACTGCTGCTGAGCGAAAAGAACATAAAGGCTCGTCTCAGTTTTGCCAGAAAACATCTTGATGATCCCCAAGGCTTTTGGGAAAATACTCTGTGGACTGACGAGACAAAAGTTGAACTTTTTGGAAGGTGAGTGTCCCATTACGTCTAGCGTAAAAGTAACACAGCATTTCAGAAAAAGAACATCATGCCAACAGTAAAATATGGTGGTGGTAGTGTGATTGTCTGGGGCTTTTTTGCTGCTTCAGGACCTGGAAGACTTGCTGTGATAAATGGAACCATGAATTCTGCTGTCTACCAAAAAAATCCTGAAGGACAATGTCCGGCCATCTGTTCGTGACCTCAAGCTGAAGCGAACTTGGGTTCTGCAGCAGGACAATGATCCAAAACACACCAGCAAGTCCACCTCTGAATGGCTGAAGAAAAACAAAATGAAGACTTTGGAGTGGCCTAGTCAAAGTCCAGACCTCAATCCTATTGAGATGCTGTGGCATGACCTTAAAAAGGCGGTTCATGCTCGAAAACCCTCCAATGTGGCTGAATTACAACAATTCTGCAAAGATGAGTGGGCCAAAATTCCTCCACCGCGCTGTAATCGACTCATTGCAAGTTATCGCAAACGTTCGATTGCAGTTGTTGCTGCTAAGGGTGGCCCAACCATTTATTAGGTTTAGGGGGCAAGCACTTTTTCACACATGGCCATGTGTGGGTTTGGATTTTGTTTTCCCTTCATAATAAAAACCTTCATTTAAAAACAAGTAAACAACATGCAGTTATCTTTGTTTATAAAAAATTA
>RJVU01061675.1:5060607-5074050 GCA_003731715.1 Anabarilius grahami | reverse complement strand
TATAATGTATCTTTATATTTTACAGTATGGCATTATATCTCACAATTTGACTCTATTTAAATCTTTATCTCACAATTACTTTAAAAAATCTTTTTTTTACTCTGAGGTGGAAACAGACTTCCATAGTAAGCAAAGGTTTAACAATTTAAGCATTAATATTTCACTTGTGTGACCCTTTGTGAACAGACCTCCAGGTTGTGAGAGAATACAATAATTGAAAGTGCTTTCTCAGAGAGAAGAAAAGTACACTTATTATGGCCACGTTCTCATGGGAAGGCAAAGGCAACACCATTGCGGCCACAGGCTAAGTATGACGTTCAAACAGAAGGCTTGAATGAATGCACAATATATTTTTTGCTTATAATATTCCTGAATGTTCAGCAATCTATAGAAATAAACATACCTCACTGAAGGATTTAAATGAAAATTCTGTCATTTATTACTTACCCTCATGCCGTTCCACACCCGTAAGACGTTTGTTAATCTTCGGAACACAAATTAAGATATTTTAGTTGAAATCCGATGGCTCCGTGAGGCCTTCATATGGAACAATGACACTTCCTCTCTCAAGATCCATAAAGGTAATAAAAACATATTTAAATCGGTTCATGTGAGTACAGTGGTTCAACATTAATATTATAAAGCGACGAGAATATTTTTGGAGCGCCAAAAACAACAATATAACGACTTATTTAGTGATGGCAGATTTCAAAACACTGCTTCAGGAAGATTCGGAGCACAAATTAATCAGTGTATCGAATCATGATTCAGATTGCGTGTCAAACTGCCAACGGCTGAAATCACGTGACTTTGGCGCTCCGAACAGCTGATTCGACACGCTGATTTATTGCTCCGATGCTTCCTGAAGCAGTGTTTTGAAATCAGCCATCGCTAAATAAGTCGTTATTTTGTTGTTTTTGGCGCTCCAAAAATATTCTCGTCGCTTTATAATATTAATATTGAACCACTGTACTCACATGAACCGATTTAAATATGTTTTTAGTACCTTTTATGGATCTTGAGAGAGGAAGTGTCCATTGCTCCCTATGGAGGCCTCACGGAGCCATCGGATTTCAACTAAAATATCTTAATTTGTGTTCCGAAGATTAACGAAGGTCTTACGGGTGTGGAACGGCATGAGGGTAAGTAATAAATGACAGAATTTTCATTTTTGGGTGAACTAACCCTTTAATACTCTCACTGAGCTCTGATTGAGCAATAAGAACTTTAATTGAAAAATTCCTCACATATCAAGCAGTTGATCCAGTATTAAAGCTGTGACTGTAAAAACAACCCGCTCCAGTTATAGAGTGATGATGACGATGATTATAGGTTTTAAGGTCACCCTACAAAGAATGACTTTTTCTTTTCCCCCATCTGTGGCCTCAATCTAAGAGTTCTTTCTGTAAATCTTGACAAAAGAAAGGGGCTGAAAGCAGCCATCACTCTGACAGCATGTTTCAGTGCTTTGTCACAGGAAATCAAAACAAGACCTGCAGTGTGCAAAAGGCTGTCACACCAAAACCCTGGGAAGAGATGCAGAAATGAGGAAAGGATAAGGGTTTGCTATTTGAATTAAGCAGGTGAGGCTTTACAGATGCCCCGTTTACTAGCAGAAGGCTCTGTAAAGAGATGACGGTGGATGCTGATAAGGAGGTGGCACCGGGGCCCCTGGACAGGTCATTCTAAACCAATGATATTTAGAGTGAGAGGCAAATGACTGTTTAGAGTGGAATTATCCTTTGCTAATGAAACTGGGCTGTTCATGGTCGGTGCACGCTTTAATTCACTGCATGATTGGTGTGATATTTCACCAACTCAAGGTCAGAGAGAACTTAAGAATTGCTATTTAACATTTAGTTATAATCACATTTATATTATACAGTGCAGGATACATTTTTCTTTGCAGCCGATGATCTAACCAGGTTGCATTGCACAGGAGTATTGATGCTGAAATATATAAAGCTTGATTGAGTCCCTTTTCACAGGAATAAGACCAGTTCAGTATTTGCTATTCTTGACCTTGGTTTAGAACCAAGTCTAAATACAAGGGTACAAAAATACCATTTACCATTTAAAGCTTTTCTAAAAATAGTCATAATTTTAAACCATCTTCTAATGTGGTAAGTTTTTGTTTGAAAGTGAAACAATATAATCTACATGAACTATAGGCATAGTTCGTTTAAAAAGAATAATATACCATCATCTACTCACTCTAATGTTGATTAAATATTATGTTTTTACGTTATTTTGCAGAATATACATGCTGTTCTTTCAAAAATGAAAATTGTCATCTACCCTCATTTCGTTCCAAGCCATGGCTTTCCTTCATCTTTGAAACATATCTGAAGAGATTTTTTTTTTTTTAAATTCTTTAATTATTTTGAAAGTTCACGCTACCAAAAATTCACCACGCATTACGTAATCACATTGGAAAGGTCACGCATGATGTTGGTGGAAGTAAGTGTTTACAAAGCGAACGTGCAAAGACTAAGTCAAACGGGCTTTACAAAAAAAGGTAAAAATACGATGTCGACCGATTTTGAAGTTGGAGGAGAAAATGAGATGGAGTTTTTCGCCCTACTGCGGTACTTCCGTTTACGTCACGCATGACCTTTCTAACGTAATGTGTGGCGGATCGCAGAGCAGTGAGAGACGAGAATTTGTGGTTAAAAAGTAGGGCTGGGTATTGACACAATTTCCACAATTCAATTTGATTTCTATTCACATGCTTGCGATTTGATTCAATATTTATTAATGAATGTAGTATATCAGTTACAGTACATGGCAAATTTTCTAGAGGAAAAAAATCAACTAATGCTGTAAACTACACATGGGAGTCAGTTGGTACTACATTACTATAATTTTGAAGGTTAAAATTAACTTACTTATATACAAACACTTAAATTTACACTATGAAAATTAAAAAACCTTAAAATTAATGTATGATTATGTAATTCTAAAATGTATTTAAAAAATAAATCATAAGTGTTTCCGGCCACATGAGGGTGCGTAGATGAAAATCCCATGAACTATCCTTTTAAAATGTCTCTTCTTCATATTTCTTTCTTCCTCCTAGCTGAAAAATGTAGGCTTCTGCTGAGTGGAGAGAACAGTGATTGAGGCTGATGTGGTGTGGCGTGTTGTTTTGAGTGTCAGTGGTAAACCCCTGTGTGAGCATCACTCAAAGGCACTCTGTGTGAGTCTGCCTGGCAGGCTGCAGGACTCACACTGGGCTAATCCTGAACTCCAGGGTGCTCTAGCTGCGCTTAAACCCTGAACACTTCTCAAAAGAGGAGTCACTGTGGGTGTGACTGCTGCTGTATACTTGTTCTTGTATTTTTGTTTTTTCCTCATCTTTCTTTCTTTCCTTTTTAGTATTGTTTCTCATTCTTTGCTCATTTTATCTCTTCACTTCTTAACCTTGTTTTTTTTCCCCCTCACATTTGTTGTATGTTACTCTGTCTCTTCTGATGTCTCATCTGAGTTCAAGCAGCCTTCTTTAAAAATCTCTAATCAATAACTGCATGGGCTTACTGCTGCTGCTGATGCCTTGATTGAACATGGATGCTTAACGGAAGCATGATCTTTTAGTGAAAAAATCGAAAAAATATAGCTGCAGGCAGCAATAAACATGGCATGCTAAATAGAGAAAAACAGACAGGTGACCGCAAGATTTAGAGAACGATAATGTAGAAGTTTAAAGTATTTGTTTATTTGTTTGGTGAAACCAAATAAATTTTGTTGTACAACATTTTTACATTTAAAAAAAAAAAAAAAAAAATCATGAAAAATGTGTATATACACTAGGTTTATTATGTGGTACTTGTGTAGTTATTCAAGGCTGTATTTTTTTGGTCAAAAATACAGTAAACAAAAAAATATTGTGAAATATTATTACAATTTAAAATAATTGTGTGTGTATATATATTAATATCTGTATTTATAACTATATATTTATACAGTTTTAAAATGTAATTTATTCCTGTGATGGCAAAGCTGAATTGCTGCTTAATATTTTTGTGGAAACTATGATACATTTTTCCAGGATTCTTTGATAAATATAAAGAGCATAACTTATTTGAAATTCAATGTAGAATTCAATGTAAAAGTCTTTGCTGTCACTGTTGATCAATTTAATGCATTCTTGCTGAATAAAAGTAAAAATTTCTTAAAAACTTACCTCAAACTTTTGAGCATTTGCACTTGTCTGTGTCCATGAACTAAGTGTGAGGTTGCTATCTAAAAATGTAAGCTTCAAGAGTTTAAAAAGGTTTAAAAGCAGAAGTGCCAATTCAAGCATCGGATCACAGTGCATTAATTATATGATCTCAACACATTAATTATTGTAGTTCGGGGAATTCCTGTTGTAAGTTATGCATGAGCGACATCAAAACTCAAAAAGATCTAAACATTATGCTGTACAACCCTGGTGTTTAAGGGAAGGTTTGAACACTGATATAGTGAAGAACCCAGTGAGAATTTTTCAGTTGCTCTGGGGATGCGTGTGTAACCCTGAGAATGATGCGCTGCTGGAGCTGCAATAAAACCTTGTTAGAAGTCAGAGGAGAAAACTGTGTTCGATAATAAAACTGTGAGATTGACAGAAGAGCTTGATTCTTGCTTCACAAATGCAGCAGGAACAAAAGAGTGACTTGGAGAGGAACAGCAGCGAGATAAGAAAGACCTGAAGAGAGAACTCAAGCCCCTCAGCCCACTTTAGTAACATAATGAGAGGCTGTTTTTCTGTCTTTCTCTCCCTCTTCATTTATTTGTCATGTGATCTGCAGGAACGAGCGAGTCAATGCATTCCATGGCTGTACTTATAGGGAGTATATTTTGGGGCTGGAATTTGAGCGATGATGCCAGAGTTGGTGTCTAGCTGTGCCCTCGTGCCCCCCGCCTTCCGAACTTCAGATGGATTCCTGAGCCGCAGGCAAAGGCTGCTACTGCTTAGCCGATCAGTGACTGAAACTCGATACCTCCAGTGCAGAGCACAAGAGAGTCCGCTAAGCTCTCCCTTTTTATCGCACTAAGTCAGGGCAGACTGCTATTTATTATTCGTCCCTCATCGGTGTGGGTGTCACTGTTCTGCTAGAGGACATTGTTATTAAAAGAGAACATTTAGTGAGACTTAAGGCCCTTTCACACCAAGGATCTAAATTTTAAAGTGCCCCTATTATGCTATTTTAAAGGTTCCTAATTAGAGTTCTCCTAAAACTGGTTTAAAAGGTCAAAAAACACTTTACATTTTCTCATAATATACATTGCACATCACCACATTTTTTTAAAAAGATTCTCAAACGACTCGTCCGAAGATTCAGTCTCTAATTGGTCAGACGGCCCAGTCTGTTGTGATTGGTCTACCGCTTACAAAGCGTGTCGGAAACGAAACGCCCATTATCATAACTGAACTTCAGCTCCGAAGGCTTCCTAAATCCTCAAGGATTGTACACACTGTAAAGACAGTAACGATGGTGTTGATTTTAACATATCAATTAGAGCACGAGTCCAATAATTAAATATTGGAAGAACTAGTTATTTAACCCAAAACTCCATCACAAGGACTATTTTAGCAAGAAGTTTCTCAATGATGCGCTACTCAGTTTGTCATATATTGAGATGTTGCAAGTGTAATTGCTCACCATTAGCCTTTTAGGTGATAGTATTTCAGTAAGACAGTAATAACATGAGTTAGCCGATTAGCCAGACACCTACATAATATAAAACACAAAAATATGTATTTTAAACACTCAGTAGAAAATATATACATCAGTAATTAATCGTATAATTACAGGTTGTGATTTTGAGGAGCGAGGTGGTCCAAATAAAGTGGTTACTGTCCCATCTTTAATAGATAAGCATTTTGTAAATCTCTTTTAGACCTCACAGAGATTTGAGAAGCAGTATTCAAAAGGCTGTTGTATCACTTTGGTCATTTTAACCACTGACTCTTCACATCCTCATCCTTTGGAAGTGTTTATAAAAAATAATTGCTTATGCAGAGCAGAAAGCAGCATCTTCTCGACATGCACACAACACGAACCAGCTACAGTGTTTGAGGACGGGTAAAAGTAGACGCTGTTCGCGGGCAGCAAATTAATAGCCCATAGGTGGGCATTATGCAAATTTGTTACATTGTTACGTATGCAAGTTACGGAAGCAAGACTGGACGACATTTTAAGCAGTTCAGAATCGATTGTTTTTTTTTAGACAACTTTATTTATGGTGCACTTTGATCTTTGAGACTTTGGAGACCTTTTACATTCACAAACAGTTATATTAGACACTGCATGAAAAGTAATATTTTAAAAGAGCATAATGGGGCTCTTTAAAGAATAGCAGAGTCCACAACTATTATGAAAATGGCATAGAGGAACGATATCATTGGAATCACTTTCAGAATGTTTTTTTTTTTTTTTTTTTCAGCTGATGAATGATAAAAACATTGACAGCCAATCAGAATCCATTCTGCTTTAAGGAACTCGAGCATTTAAAGCGGTAGATGACAAAACTGCAGTGCATGCTTAGAATAAACTGAATGTTATTGTGCGTTGGTGTGGGCGATAATACAGTTATCATTATCGGTCTTGGTGTGAACAGGCCTTTAGTGTGGTGTGTTGAGTTTTTTTTTTTTTTTTTTGGGTTGTAGATGCAAACTTCATCTAAAGATGTTAGATAACAACAGGAAAGTTTCTTTAAATAGTGTATTCTTCTATCTCCTTTTCTATTTCTCTCTCTTCTGCTGTGATTTCTATCCATACTCTACCTGTCTACCATCTTACTGTATGTTGATTAGTGCTGATTTGGTACTAGTCTAGCTGATGAACTAGAAAAACTTTGCTGGTGAACTTGGTCTACCATGGTCTTTCTGCATAAGCTGGTTGCCAAGGTTGGTAGTGTAAGCTAATTTACCAACTGTTAGGGACGAACCATCTCATCAGCATCCAGAACAGAACATTTGTGGCTGAGCAGCCAAGAAGGGTCTGAGTGTAGCTGAACCCAGAAATAATTCACTATCTTCAAAAGGTCAAATAAATAAATAAATAAATAGTAATAATAATGTGGTGGTGGTTATTTTGCTGTTAGTGTTGAAGTACAGTAATAATGAAAATAAATAGTCCCAGTAGGTCTCACTTTCTTCTTGTTTTATATTTACACTAAATAAAAATGTTATGCTGTGATGGACATCTCTGCCTATAGCCTGAGATGCTGGGATAAACCCCAGCATCCCCATGACTGTATAGGAAAAATGGTTCGGAAGATGGATGGATGGAAAAAATGTACAGGCCCTCGTAAATAGTACACGAGCTTTACACACAAACGTGCACATACATGCCAGTGAATTACATTCGGTTTAAATCAAAGAGACATTTAAAATTTCGCTACACTACTGATCTAGACAGAAAGTATGACTATCAATCAAGTTCACTGCAGATTCATGGCACTGAGCCATTTATTCCCATTCTCTACTGATATATGATATCTGCCAGGCAGATTAATTGACTTTTACTTGGCCATTTTGAGATTGACATCAGCAGATAATTATGCCCACTTGAATGATTAACAGAAATGTTCCTGCCTCCTCTATCTGTTCCTAAATTGCAGCTTTCTTTATAGATAATGCTAATGTTTTACACTACCATTCAAATGTTTTTGGCTTAGTAAGATTTTTTTTTTTTTTCAAAAGAAATTAATACTTTTATTCACCAACGATGCATTAAATTGGTCAAAATGACAGTAAAGATTTTTAAATTGTTATATAAAAATTGTTGTTTTGAAATTTCTATTCATCTAAGAATCCTGTAAAAATATTAAGCAGTACAACATTTTTCAACATTGATCATAATAAGAAATTATTTTTGAAGGATCATGTGACACTGAAGATGCTGAAAATTCAGCTTTGCAATCACATGAATAAACTGCATTTTAAAATATATTCAAATAGAAAAGTTATTTTAATATTTGATAATTTCACTGTATTTTAGATCAAATAAATGCAGCCTTGGTGAACATAAGAGACTTTAAAATATATTAAAAAATTGTACCGACCCCAAACTTTTGAAAGGTAGTGCATGTTAAAATATTTTAGAGAATTTTTAGTATAGTCCATATTACTTATTCATATAGCCAATAATTAGTTTTTGATTTCAGCATTTAATTCCTTTGGTTTAAAGGGGTCATAGAATGCCACTTTTAGAAGATGTAAGATAAGTCTCTGATGTACCCAGAGTGTGTATGTGAAGTTTTAGCCCAAAATACCCCACAGATTATTTTTTTATAGCATGTTAAATTTGTCACTTTTTGAGGGTGAGCAAAAACGCTCTGTTTTTGTGTCCTTTTAAATGCAAATGAGCTGCTGCTCCCAAGAAGAAGGCGGAGTTTCAAGAGCTCGTGTTAGCAGCGCTGATTACGCAGACTCACTGAAAATGTCAGAAACTGTTCAGCCTTTTATGTTCAAACCGGAGTCGGACAATGATGGAGAGACTCAAGAAGAAATGATAACGTAGAATGCAACAGGATGTTTTTGAATGGTTAGTTGTTTATGTAGATGATGTGGGATATCTTAAAGTCATTCATTAGTATATTCTGTCATGATAATCTATAAATCGCTCATGTGGGAACTGTTGTGAGATCATACAGAGCCACAGAATATATGCTGCATGAACATAGAACAGGTATAGTTTAGTTTAATTACGGTTATAACTTATGTTGTCTTCTTGCTTTTATGACATGCTATTGCATTTGTGTTACTGTAATGCAATAACATGGCCTCACCCCCTTTGTTGAGTGTTCTCGGGAGCAGTGTTTGTGTAAATTTTAGGGTTAGTGATGTCACTAACCCAGGAAGAAGCTTGTTGCAGTCCCTACCAGCCGTCTGTTGTAGTCCTTAAACAGAATTCTTTAAAATAAAATATTTCCCTTTGCTTTGAACTTTGCAGATGTTGTTTGTGCTCTAACAGCAACATTACACACTAACTAAAGTTTAAAAAGTGAAATCATAATCAACCACCCCTTTAAATTGTAATACTCTGAGCAAAGCTCTCTGAGTAAAGCCTTTCATTTGTATTGTCTCTATAGTGCAGTTTTTAATCTCTGTGAATTTTTGTGTATGTGTGTGTTTGTACCTACTAGGTATGACATCTGGGGCCGAGCTGTCATTCACCCTGGAGCCCAGTGACATCATCGCTGTTCAGGAACAACCTCTGATGCTGCACTGTCAGGTGGAGGGCATCCCACCCATCACCACGCAGTGGAGATGCAACGGAGCGCTGATTGTGGAGGACCAAAACTACGTCATGTTTGCTAATGGCTCGCTTCTGATTGGTCGTTTCCAGAAGACCAAGTCTGATGGCTCGTCTGATGAGGGAGACTATGAGTGCATAGCCCAAAATTTCTTTGGGCTAGTCTTGAGCCGCAAAGCCAGAGTTCAGGCTGCTAGTAAGTAGAATTTCAGAGTGTTGTAATTGAGAGATACACTCACCTAAAGGATTATTAGGAACACCATACTAATACTGTGTTTGACCCCCTTTCGCCTTCAGAACTGCCTTAATTCTACGTGGCATTGATTCAACAAGGTGCTGAAAGCATTCTTTAGAAATGTTGGCCCATATTGATAGGATAGCATCTTGCAGTTGATGGAGATTTGTGGGATGCACATCCAGGGCACGAAGCTCCCGTTCCACCACATCCCAAAGATGCTCTATTGGGTTGAGATCTGGTGACTGTGGGGGCCATTTTAGTACAGTGAACTCATTGTCATGTTCAAGAAACCAATTTGAAATTATTCGAGCTTTGTGACATGGTGCATTATCCTGCTGGAAGTAGAGGATGGGTACATGGTGGTCATAAAGGGATGGACATGGTCAGAAACAATGCTCAGGTAGGCCGTGGCATTTAAACGATGCCCAATTGGCACTAAGGGGCCTAAAGTGTGCCAAGAAAACATCCCCCACACCATTACACCACCACCACCAGCCTGCACAGTGGTAACAAGGCATGATGGATCCATGTTCTCATTCTGTTTACGCCAAATTCTGACTCTACCATCTGAATGTCTCAACAGAAATCGAGACTCATCAGACCAGGCAACATTTTTCCAGTCTTCAACTGTCCAATTTTGGTGAGCTCGTGCAAATTGTAGCCTCTTTTTCGTACTTGTAGTGGAGATGAGTGGTACCCGGTGGGGTCTTCTGCTGTTGTAGCCCATCCGCCTCAAGGTTGTGCATGTTGTGGCTTCACAAATGCTTTGCTGCATACCTCGGTTGTAACGAGTGGTTATTTCAGTCAAAGTTGCTCTTCTATCAGCTTGAATCAGTCGGCCCATTCTCCTCTGACCTCTAGCATCAACAAGGCATTTTCGCCCACAGGACTGCCGCATACTGGATGTTTTTCCCTTTTCACACCATTCTATGTAAACCCTAGAAATGGTTGTGCGTGAAAATCCCAGTAATTGAGCAGATTGAGAAATACTCAGACCGGCCCGTCTGGCATCAACAACCATGCCACGCTCAAAATTGCTTAAATCACCTTTCTTTCCCATTCTGACCTTCAGTTTGGAGTTCAGGAGATTGTCTTGACCAGGACCACACCCCTAAATGCATTGAAGCAACTGCCATGTGATTGGTTGATTAGATAATTGCATTAATGAGAAATTGAACAGGTGTTCCTAATAATCCTTTAGGTGAGTGTATATTATATTAGATTATATTATATTATCTGTCTTTAATAATTATTTTTTATAAAATGATTATCTACTGCCAGCTCATTTGCAGAGTCTTTCACGGAGCGCACAGTGTTAGAGCACGGCGTGGTGTAGACTCAGGCTACATTAACTTTGGATGAACTGAACATGAGGGACACAGGGGGCTGGGACAGGCCATTTGATATATGGACAATGGGCTCCTTCTATTTTTGAAGATAAATTGGCTTGTAGGATCCAGTCTGCCTTTTGTGCGCTGCTGTGGCGCTCCCGGTCGTGCTTGTGTTCTGATTTATATTACTAAATCTCAGCCTCTTGTATTGAACTTAACTATTAAACCCGGCCATGCTGTGCTCTTTTCCCTCTGCTTTTGTCGATGTCACAATAATCTGGAGTGCTGTTGTTCGCCCACTTGCTGGTCACAGGCACCAAGGATAAATTTGCTTTTCTAGCCGTCCATACCCACCGTGGCCCCGTATGAATCGGGCCTTGTTCCCGTCCGGTGCTGAAACGTTGTTACTGTATTGTGCTTATGATTGGATTTTCATAAACTCAGCATGTGTTTGTGGCAACTAAAGATGACTTATTATCATTTGTCCGCTCTCATGTCGTCCAAAATGTGTTTGATCTTTTCATACAGATGCTGGGTAAATATAAAGGGCAAAAGAAGAAAGAAAACAGAAGGGCCTTATGGAGGGTTCTTTATGTTCTCTTTAGCGGTTAGCAGGAGGTAGTTGTGTTGGCATAGCTGTAAATAGTAGTCGAGGGGAGAGCAGAGTTGGTCATTAAATGGATGTCAGGCAAGTGTTAATTTGAAAGCACACTGCAGTGCTAATGTGAAAGTGTGTTTTTGTGATGATGTGAGGAATTCAGGGTCTCTTGCTGTTATTATGTGGTGCTTCAGAAGGAATAAGCTCTTAGCAGTCAGGTCCTTTCTCTTCAGCTTCACACAATGATTGCTTACAGTAACCTGTTACCTTACACTCAAAGATTAATTTAGGGAACTATTCAAACATTTTTTGCTTTTCTCCAAAGCTAAAGAGGCATCACTACTTTATTTTATCAGACATGTTTATTTTTATTTATTTAAATATAAATGTATAATATGTAGTGCTGTCAAAAATAGCGCGTTAACGCCTGCAATTAATATTTGCAGTTTAACGCGTTAAAAATATTTAACACAATTAACGCAGCATCATTTTTTTTCTGTCATCCTTTAGCTAGCGTTACATTATATGACCACGCTCTTATTCATGCAAATGCTTTTGAACCATTCAAGCGCGACAAGACACGAGAACGCAGTGAAATGAAGAGAAACACAAAATTACGCTAAAATGGCAGTTTTGTCGAGTATTCTCATAAGCACTTAAATGAGTTAAATAAACTCTTAATTAAACACAAAGAGTTGTCAGAAAATAGGATGCAGATCTGCTTCATGTGCGGCAGGTCTTAAAGGACTAGTTCACTTCAGAATTAAAACTTCCTGATAATTTACTTACCCCCATGTTATCCAAGATGTTTGTCTTTTTTTTCAGTCAAAAAGAAATTTAAGGATTTTTCTCCATATAATGGGCTTCAACAG
Source organism: Anabarilius grahami (assembly GCA_003731715.1). Lineage (NCBI taxonomy): Eukaryota > Metazoa > Chordata > Actinopteri > Cypriniformes > Xenocyprididae > Anabarilius > Anabarilius grahami. The sequence goes on along the minus strand of RJVU01061675.1, from coordinate 5,061,766 downwards.
TTACCAATGGTTTGAAGGTCCAAATTGCAGTTTCAGTGCAGCTTCAAAAGGCTCTACACGATCCCAGCTGAGGAAAAAGGGTCCTATCTAGCGAAACTATCATTTGTGTTCTAAAAAAACCCCAAAAACTGTATACTTTTTAACCACAAATGTCTTGCACTAGCTCTGTGATGTGCCACTCTTTACATAATCATGTTGGAAAGGTTACGCTTGACGTAGGCGGAAGTACCGAGCAAGTGTTTACAAAGCAATCGGGCAAAGACTAAGTCAAACACTCTTTACAAAAAAAGGTAAAACAATGATGTCTAAGGATTTTGAAGTTGGAAGAGAAAATGAGATGAAGGTTTTCACCCTACCGCGGTACTTCCGACCTTTCCAACGTGTTTACGTAATGCGTAGCACATCACAGAACAGTGCAAAACGAGCATTTGTGGTTAAAAAGTATATACATTTTTATTTATTTATTTATTTTTAGAAAATGAACGATAGTTTCGCTAGATAAGACCCTTATTCCTCGACTGGGATCGTGTAGAGCCCTTTGAAGCTGCACTGAAATGGCAATTTTTGACCTTCAACCTGTTGGTAACTGTTGAAGTCCACTATATGGAGAAAAATCTTGGAATGTTTTCCTCAAAAACCATAATTTCTTTTCGACTGAAGAAAGACACAAACATCTTGGATGACATGGGGGTGAGTAAATTATCAGGAAATTTGAATTCTGAAGTGAACTAATCCTTTAAAGTGACAGCATCCTCATAAACCTGCTACTGTCTGCCATTAATGTTAATCAAAGAACAAAAGAAAAAGAAAATCACTCACTGCTCTTAATTGAATAACCTTTGTAGCTTTAATAAAAATTCATATATTTTAATCTAAATTATGCAGTGAAGACTGTGAAGTGTTTGATAACTGCTTTTGATTCTGGATTTCCTAGATCAAATATTTAAATATACTCTCTTTATGTTGTTTCTACATTAATTTGGAGATTAAATGTGAAATTATTACAATAAAAATATATATTAACTTTAATGTTAGGTGCGATTAATCATGATTAATTACAAAAAATGTGATTAATTAGGTTTTTTTTAATCAATTGACAGCACTAATAATATGTATACCTTTACATAAAATAAATAAGTAAATAAATATTTTATGATAA
>RJVU01061675.1:5049547-5060599 GCA_003731715.1 Anabarilius grahami | reverse complement strand
GATAACACAGAGTAGTTATGACTCTTTTGCTTAGGTAAATATTCTCTGCTTTTCTCCCAAGTCATATTTTACATAAATATATATAAATATTTTAAAATGTTATTTAAAATTACAGTTTAGTAATATTAATAAGCGTGCGTTCTATTTATTGATCTTGATTCTACTTTTATTGCCAGCTTGTGTACATAAAGAATACATATGAATCTGTCATGTATATGGTCTGAATGGACAGTTTGCAGAGATATTGAGCTCTGTGTTTAATGCAGTGTGGTCAGTGATGACATGCCTAAATAACATCTTTTTATCGACCGCATCATACGTTTGCAATTGATTCTGTCTCCGTAAAGCAAAACAGTGTCTCAGACATTTAGCTCTGCGGCCGTATTGTTTGACACAGAAAGACATCTCCGCCTGCGGTCTTGTCACACATGCGCGCGCACACACACACACATGGGCAAGCCCATGCTGTGCCAAATCTGAACACAGCAGTCCATTTGTTGGCCTTGCAGTGAGGTGTGTGTGATGTGAAGATCGTTGACTTGTGCATGCACACGCACACAGTGAAGTGAGACTGACACACTGTGTGTAGACGGTGCACTGCTGTGTTGTGGTACATACTCTGGCTCCGCTCCCAGTGGGCCAGTGGTTAGTGGCTGGCCTCTGAAGTTACGCCGCCTCTGCCACGCCACAGGGAACAGTCATCTCGGCTCGCTGGACTGGTGAACCTTTAAACCCACACTCTCTGGGGTTCTGATTGGTAAAGGTCAGCGCATAGTTACTTTTTAGAACCTTTTTTTGATTTCTCATCAGGGCCAGAGAGGAATATGTGTGCTTTCTGCATAAATCATGGGTGAACAATAGCTGTGAGATAGAGTGGGATGCAAATCTAATAGCATAGGAGATGAAGATCTATTGTTGGACTATATGATTGGCAAGCAAAGCTGGGTGGACAATGATTGATGTAATGCATTAGCTATAGGTACCATCTATATACTGTACCATCAGATCTGGGTACACACAAAATGAGCACATAGCGGGATTTAAAGGGTTAGTTCACCCAGAAATAAAAATTAAGTAATTTATTACTCACCCCCATGTCGTTCCACACCCGTAAGACCTTTGTTCATCTTCGGAACACAAACTAAGATATTTTTGATGAAATCCGATGGCTCAGTGAGGCCTGCATTGCCATCATTTCCCTTTTCAAAGTAGCTTTCAATCAGAAAACTACTAAAGACATATTTAAAACAGTTAATGTGAGTACAGTACAGAGGTTCAACCTTAATGTTATGGAGCGACGAGAATACTTTTTGTGTGCCAGAAAAACAAAATAATGACTTTATTCAACAATATATCTAGTAAATATATCTAACACATATCTAGTGATGGGCGATTTCAAAATATTTCTTCATGAAGCTTCGAAGCTTTACGAATCTTTTGTTTCGAATCAGTGGTTCGACGCGTATCAAACTGCCAAAGTCACGTGAACTATTGAAATTTCGAAACACTTATGACATAACGAAGCCTCGTTTACTGAAATCACGTGATTTTGGTGCTCCGAACCACTGATTCGAAACAAAAGATTCGTAAAGCTTCGAAGCTTCGTAAAGCAGTGTTTTGAAATCGGCTATTGTTTAATAAAGTTGTTATTTGGGGTTTTTTTTGGCTTAAAAAAAGTATTCTCGTGGCTTTATAATATTAAGGTTGAACCACTGTACAGTCACATGAACTGTTTTAAATATGTTTTTAGTATTTTTCTGTGCATTGAAAAAGGAAATGATTTTGCTGGCAATGCAGGCCTCACTGAGCATCGGATTTTATAAAAAATATCTTAATTTGTGTTCCGAAGATGAACGAAGGTCTTACGGGTGTGGAACGACATGAGGGGGAGTAATTAATGACTGAATTTTCATTTTTGGGTGAACTAACCCTTTAAATATGGAATAAGAAAGTGCTTTAATAGATTTAAAAGAGAATAAATGGCACATTTAGAAAAAAATTACCTTAAAAATAAGGAAATAACAGCTGATAAAATCTCTCAGGATGAAGCTCAATGTTTACTTTCTCTTTGAGTAAAGGTGATACTTGTGAAGGAAATGGAGATATTTTGAGAAACATTTTTTTTTTACATAATAGAGGACATGGTGGCACATGGACAACAACAGAATTTAGGAAGAGTTTCTTAATAATCTCTTAAAGTTGAAGGTGAAGTGTGTACTAATTTCTGCGAAACTAGCGGCATCATGTGAAATTTCTATCTTTTTGTATTAGTGACCCATTGTGTCGAAAATACAGCAACAAACATTGGCCCAACCTTTGACTTTTTTTTCTTTTTTTTACATTAATTTCCAAACAGTCTTTATTTTGATAGTTGCACTAGTGCCACAGAAAGTTAATGCTTTAGAAATGCATGTCGCAATGTAAAGGAAGTAGTGATAGATTTTTTTTTCTTGCATATTGTGACATACAGTACATCTGAGTGAAATGGATTATTAAAAAATTGTTGGTTGTTGATGACTGCATTGGTTGTTGATTGGATGAAGGCAGGTCTGAATGTGAGCTTGCAGTTGATGTAAAAAAGGAACAGGGTTTGAGATAAATGATAGAAGTCCGTCATACGTTCCCAGAGAGAAGTCTGTCGTTTCACTGGAAGATCATTAAAAATTACGAGGTCAAAGCAATGAAACATGATTGGACAAATTGTTCACAATAAGATCATAACATGCATTTAGAAAATAGATAGGATGAATTTTCATCTCATTCCGACTTTAAAGTTTCTTTCCACATATTGTCTCTGACTTTTAATGTACAAATTATACACGGATTGAACAACTCCAGGGTGCTTTGAAGATTTTATCATGGTACATGGCCAAACACATAGTAATATCTGGGTACATGGCAAATATCATTGTGTCATCTCCAAAAAACAAAACAAAAACAAAATCATGGTAAAAACATGGTTCATTCACACATCCTGAGACAGTATTTCTGAAAAGTTGGGTAAGTATATGCTATATAACAGCACTCAAGTCCAACTATTCTTTCCTTTCATGTTCAAACACCATTAACACAACCTATGCTCTTAGCACATCCTCAATTAATAATGGGTGTACACTTCCTGTTTGTGAGCTTGTCTATAATGAATGACCCCAGCTTTGGTTCATATTGATCAGAGCTGTAGGATCACGACCGATACGAAGGTCACTCAGTGACCTTTTGATCCCTGCACTGAGAGCTTGAGCAATGATAGTGGGCTCCATCTAAATGAAGCATGTGTCCACTGTTTGAGTCTTTGTACATTTTCCTTTTATTGTCTGACCTGTGACAAATATTTAAGTCATGTATAAGAGAGAGTATGTGTGCTTGGTTTCAAAAGGAATGATGAGTGTCTAGAGTATCAGAGTGCCAGCGCTCAGGGCATGGCCTCTGTATCCATGAATCTTTAGAAGCGTACAGGATAAAGGAAGAACAGGCTTAATGGCCAACTGGAGTCTCACACTCCTATCCACAGGGCAACTCTCACACAGCTGAAATGACGTTCTTCTCATTTTTCATTAGTACATGTGCGTGAGCAGACTTCCCTCAGGCCTTCAGCTACAATCAATGAGACGCTAATAGTTCTTACAGATGTCCTGCTGGAGATGGAGTTTGATCTTCAAGACATTACATGGGTTTTTTTACAGACTGCCTTGGGTTTCGTATTATGACATGAGGCAAAATCCATAGTTGTATTCAAAGGGTGTACTAACACTAGGCGCTCTGAACCGTGCCCGAGCGCGTTTGACCCCCAAAACCCGGTTCGTTTGACAAGTGTGATCGCTCCGTTCCGTGCCCGGGCGTGGTTCGTTTAGCAAACATCTTTATTACTACTCTGATAGTACACTTATCAATTCATGTAATTAATTTGAGTGTATTTGGGTTATTACGGGTCTGCTTTTCACCTTTATTGATGAACAGGGATTGTAGTTTGCGAGTAAAGCTGCAAATTCCTCCATTAACGTCAGCTGCCTTTGTAATAAGTGAAAATCGTTGTGCGGCATAAATGATAAATATATTAGGCAGTATCTTAGCGAAAGTGCATTTCTTCCTGTTTTCTTACATTCAAAAAGTTGCATTGTATATGACGTAAGCGTGCTCCGGCACAGAACATTAAGTGCAGTGTGAGTGCAGGCAGGCAGGGGAGAGGGGAGAGGGAACAATCGCGCTCGGGCTCGGTTCAAGGCAACCGTGAGGCAACCGTGAGGCAACCGTGTGAGTACACCCTAAGTTGGGTCTTTCTTCATTCTGGCATTTTGTTTTATGTTGTTCACCATCTCATTTTATCTTGCTCTGTCTGTGTGAGGTACTAGTAAACATACAGTAGGGAAATTTTGTTTCATGCTGAGACTTAAGACATCTTCATTACATTGTGCGTTTGCTTTTATAGTGTTGGATTGCACTTGATAGCTGTAAGGCGCACACTGTGGCCGGTTGCGTAAACTCTTTGGACTAGTCTTACAAGTTAGTCATCTAATTTTATTTGTCATAACTTTTAAAAGTCAGTTACGTAAAAAGGTAGATTGGTCTAGTTTGAAATCGAAAAGAAAGACTGATTATACCCCAACTAACTGCTTGTTGGCCAGACTAGTTGTTAAGACACAGTAACAGTGGCTAGGTTTATGCAACTGGCCTATTGTTCACTCAAAAAATGACAAATGTGTCATTTTCTTACCCTCATGTCATGCCAGACTAATTTTATTATTTCCTTTTATGTACAGAAAAAAAGAAAGGAAGTTGTACATGTTTGAAATGACATGATGGTAAGTAAATGACAAGATTAAGTTTTTCATCATTCATTTAAGGTAGACATGAAATGGAAATTCATTTTATTTTCTAAATGCATCTAAGGGTGAACAATTCATCCATGCCAACGTTTTATATTTACACTTTTTTTTTAACACTTGTAATTTTTACTTAATAATCTTTATCATAACTAGATCTTCCGGTCAATGACAGACTTCTGGTGACTTCAGGCTTCCGGATTTCTTCAATCATTTATTCTGCATAATATCCGCCCCTTTCTTGCAAGTGACTGTAAGTTCACATTTAGCCGATCGGCATCCATCCAATCAATAACCATTGGAGTGAATCAAGTCCCTGCCCTAAATTTTTTTCGATAATCCATTTCACTCAAATGTATGTTAGAAGATAGTACAGTTGCTTCCAATACATCACTTCTATGATGAGCTAAATGTGCTGTGATAGGTCTGTGTAAAGAAAGCCAAAGTTTCCTACAGACTAGAGCTGCACGATTAATCACAAGAACGTGATCTTGAGTCAAACACCCATGCAATCTCATTCCTAAATGACAACAATTCGCCTGTGTCTGTTAAACCTTTGACACTGCTGCTGACTCAGGAAGAGCAGTTGTCATGTATAGATACTGTATGAAACCGTTTCATATACAGTTTTTCAACCACACAGTACAGTTATTTCTGTAATAATAATTCAAATTATCACAAAAGTACTGGGATAAAAGTTTATAGTTCAGATATAAACACTGATGTCTACTTTAGTGATTGAAGTAGAGCAAATTACCTTTTAAAAGTAAGCTTTAAAAAACGATCGTATCGATTATATTGTTACACCACTTTTTGGCGATGAGTGACTGTTAAAAAATGCATTTGTCTTTGAAACAATTGTTTAAGAGATTTGTTCAACGCTGATTCATTCAGTAATGAAACATGAAGTATTTATGAGTGAGTCATTGAATCATTTATTCAAACCGATTTAAAAAAAAACAAATAATTCATTTAAAGGTGACCTATTATGCCCCTTTTAACAAGACGTAATATAATTCTCTGTTGGGTGTGATTTAGGTGTGAGCAAAATCAAGCCGTTTTTGTGGGTGGGTTGCTTTAAACGCAAATGAGCTCGTGCTCCTCGCCCCTAAGATCGCTCGTCATTCCAATACACTGAGGCATACATAATACAGAAGCTAACCGCAAATATAACTCGCAAAATGGATCATTACAAACTGTCCTTGATGTAGCATATAATATAGGTATGGCATGTATTTTGTGGATGTTTGCTAAAATTCGATTCTGAATGAGTTTGATAGCGTGATGCACGGCTAAAGTTACACACTGTTAGAGAGACTCAATAAGAATGAAGATGCATTTATGAATTATACAGACTACACGCATTTTCGGGTTAAAAATGAAAATAACGAAATGGCTCTGGTCTCCGTGAATACAGTAAGAAACAATGGTAACTTTAGCCACATTTAACCGTACATTAGCAACGTGTTAACTAAACACATTCAGGAAGACAATTTGCAAACATCACAAAATAAATGTATATGAAATTGGATCATGAACAGTTGGTATCGATCCATCTTTGGGAATCAATTTCTGTGCAAATCCTGTGTTTTACTGACGATCGTGTGCAAAGCAGTCTGATGTAAAATGACTTGCACATACTGGTATATGAATTTATTTGGACACATTCCCTTCATAAATAAAATTACACCACTGCGTCTTAAGTGGCTCAGATTCCAGGAGTTTATGGAGACCCATATGTTTACTATTATAGCCGTTAACAGGTCAGTGATAATGTTTACATAGCTGAGACATATCACAAGCTCAGGGACGGTCGTTCTTGAGTGCTGCTGTCCTGCAGAGTTTTGCTCTGACACAACTCGCCTTCCTTCACGTAGCTTTAGTAATCCTGAAGACATTCAAGTGTGTTTGATCAGGGTTGTAGCTAAACTGCGGGACAGCTGCTGCTGCTGCTTCACTCCAGGACCAGTGTTACTCGTCGCTTGCGAAAACAATGGCAGATCCGCGGGTGGAAACATACAGATTCAGGGGGGCGGTAATATTATAATAAGACCCCCTTCCTACGTCACAAGGGGAGTGAAATCAGAATGGCTCGATTTTTCACATGCTTGTAGAGAAAGGCTTACCAAAACAAAGTTACTGGGTTGTCCTTTTTCACATTTTCTGTGCTGGTAGATGCACCAGACACCCGATTGTAGCACTTAAACACGGGAAAAGTCAGATTTTCATGATATGACCCCTTTAAATTAATTAAACGTTTTTAAATAGACTGCAGCAATTAACATTTTGTCAGAACCTCTAGTAAATTACATGTAGTCTGTTTAGAATTGTGAGAGAATTGTGATCTCTATTTGGAACAAAAAAATCGTGATTCTTAATTTATCCAGAATCGTGCAGCTCTACTAGAGACTTTTTTTTTTTTTTGCAGTAGGTGCTCTGACAGATTCAGTGAGTTCATTCAGCTAAGACTTCATCAGATTGGTTCAAATCAATAACTTGTGCGTCTTTTGTGCGATTCATAAAATACGGCCCATAAGAGTCATTTGTTCCACTTTATGTTTGTTATTGAGCTCTGGCAGTGAAGACTATGCTATAGAACAGCATGTCTTGGCATTTTTTTTATTCACAGTACACTGTCTTTTTATCTCACCACATCCAATTCAGACTGCATGCTTGGTTGAAATATGATATCTTTCGCTGTTGCGCTGCAGATTGAATAGTGGCGCAGGAAACGCTGCTCGTAATTGTGGTGTGTTATAGGCACAAAATCATTTCCCTGTTGAAGATGGCAAATTATGACACCTAGGAAAGAGAACCGTGATAACAGGATGGAGAGTAAGAGATTTAATGTGACTCTGTGCAATGTATATTAAGAAAACTAAAGTCGTTTTAAATGAAGCAGTATATTAACATCCCATCTCTCAATGAGACATTTACAGTAGGAATGGGATAAATGTACCTGGTTCTTTGCTGCCAAGGAGCTTTGTGACACCGCAGGCAGGCTGTTTGTGTAGCCAGCACATTGAGTCTAATAAAAAGAGGGAGATGTGTAATGGCCAACCACCAGTCGGGCTGCTTTAGCATACAAGAGGCTTTCCACCCATTACAGCACTCTTTTATCCTTTTAGACGCCACCAGTGTTGCACAGGCTGTTAGGAGAGCCCTTTCTCCTGCTAAGTGAGGTGACATAGATCTGCTCCTTAGTCCTCAAACTGATCAAAGGACTTTTTTTGCCCTTATGTTTTTGTGTCTTTTCTGGTTTTGTGCACATTTTTCGAGACACCGGCTCAATTTGCACTTTGGGGTAATTTTGGCCCACTGGCGTGAAGAGAGAACTCTGCCATCGCAAAAGAGGGTGTGATTAGCAAGGCTCTTTACAACCCCCCTTCCGCCCCCAAAACGGCCACTCTTTCCATAAATTACGCTTCCCCTTTTTGCATGTCGACCATTTCTGTGGGCACACAGTCGGGTGCTGAGCTCCCGCCGCCGCTCTCAATCACACGGCCCTTTCAGGAAACACTTATTTTTGTAAATGTTTCATCTTTGATGGCTTCGTTGCCTCTTTTTCTCCATCTCCTCCCTTTTCTCGTTCTTTCTTTCTCCTTTTCGCTTGTGGATCCTCATTAGCTGGGCCTCAGGAAGCTTTTCATAGTTTGATTGAATCGTGGAAACGGTACAGTGGATTGTGACGCACAGTTTATTCCTGTTTCCTGCCCTCCTCTTGAGCCTGTCACTAAGCAACTGATCATAAAAGCCACCACCCATTACCAAACAGCTCTCCTGGATCAATCGGAACGCATGCGCTTTTGTTCTTTTCTTTAGCGTCAATTGTTAAAGAGTTTAGGCTTTAAGTATTAATTTATTCTTTCTCACCCTCTCATTCAGCCTTCTTGGGCTGTAATTGACTCTGTCAACTCTGGAGGGGATTTGCTTGAATTAAGATGGAAAGGCTAAACTGAAAGAAGAGATGAGGCCAAGGACGACTGAAGAGGGAACTGCAAATAAACACAAACAGATCGCTACATATTCACATATATACAGCTTTCTACAGTTCAGCTCACTTTATGATTTAAAGGGATAGTTAACCCAAAAATGAAAATGTGATGTTTATCTGCTTACCCCCAGGGCATCCAAGATGTAGGTGACTTTGTTTCTTCAGTAGAACACAAATGATGAATTTTAACTGCAACTGTTGCCGTCTGTCAGTCTTATAATGCGTGTCAATGGTAACACAATTTATAAGAGTCAATAAACATGCACAGACAAATCCAAATTAAACCCTGCGGCTCATGTGCCGTTGTCAGAGCGCGATCAGACCTCACTAAGCGAGTGCTGAACGCAGTTGGACATAGTGGTGTATTAGAGGTAAAAAATAATATAAATACTGTTTGTTTTCTCGCACAAACCGATCGTTTTGTGTCTTAGGACATCAATGTGTCGTCACGAGCCGCAGGGTTTAATTTGGATTTGTCTGTGCATGTTTATTGACTCTTATAAATTGTGTTACCATTGACTCGCATTGTAAGACTGACAGATGGCAACGGTTCGAGTTAAAAGTCATAATTTAGTTCTACTGAAGAAACAAAGTCACCTACATCTTGGATGCCCTGGGGGTAAGCAGATAAACATCAAATTTCCATTTTTGGGTGAACTATCCCTTTAACACAGGATAAAAGCGCCCAGGGTATGGTCACCCCGACAGATGAATGTGAGAGCAATAAAGAGGCAGATTGTAAAGAGCATGGGAGAATGAACGAGGAGCAGGAAGCTCCAATAAAAATCATTATTATGAGCTTCCCTTCAGACATTTCCAATCTGATTTGACATTTTTGCTGGCTGTCGTGTCAACAACTAATCTTGGGTGTTGTATGAGAGCTGCTTTGTTGGTCAAACCGGAGGGGAGGTTGTGTTGACACATAACCATCAAAGCAGAGGCGGTTATAGGGCCTTCGTGCGGGGTAATGGGGGGAGGGGCCCCGCTCTTTCTCTGGATTTCACCTCTTCCACTTTCTCCCTCTCCACTGGCTTTCCTCTCCATCACTCAGCAATCCATGTCCTACCTCTCTCCTTTGTCCAGCAGCTAAGCTCCTCCCACTCAACCCAGCAATCCCACAAGCCCCCTCTCTCCTGTTCAGAAGCCCAACCGCACCCCACTGACATGGAGCTCAATGACACATGCTTTCAGGTCAGGACCGCCTCACAATGGGGCACGGAGAAGAAGGGAGAAAGAGGGAAAGTGCTTAAGAGGAAGTGAGCCCTAATTAAGAGAGAAAGAGAGAGAGAGAAGGATGGTGGGTAATTCACAGGGCCAAATTAGAGGACACTTAAACCTACAGTATTTGTTTTTTTTTGTGTGGTGTGGTTTGAGTGTCTGATATACTGTATGTGAGGCACTGATGAATATTTTTGAATCAGCACTTGTTTCACATTTTTTGTGGTTTAGTATAGCTCATATTTATCGTGAGGGATTCCAACAACCATGACAGACACATGAATAAAAGCCATCCCACACCATTTGTGACATCACGTGGCTTGTTGCCATTGCTTTTCTTAGAGTGCGTGTGCGTGTGCGTGTGCGTGTGCGTGTGCGTGTGCGTGCATGTGTGTGTCCGTGTTTTGCTATACTTGTCAGGACCAAGTATTGAGACGCAACCTGCTTTGTGAGGACCTTTTGGGTGGTCCTCACTATTTTAAAAGGCTTATAAATCAGCCAAAAGAGGTTTTTATTTAAATCTAGTGATGTGCACATGTTTCTGTGATGGTTAGGTTTAGGAGTAGGGGTAGTGTAGTGTAGGGGGATAGAAAATATCATTGACCTGATATAAAATCAATGGAAGTCTATGCAATGTCCTCACAAGTATAGCAAAACCAACGTGTGTGTGTGTGTGTGTGTGTGTTCTTGTTTATATTACATCGTGGGGACCAAATGGCCCCACGATGTAATAAAAACCTGAGTTCACCTACATTGTGGGGACCAGCCAGCGGTCCCCACGAGGGAAATGGATTAATAAACATACTAAATTATGTTTTTTTGAAAATGTAAAAATGCAGAATGTTTCCTGTGATGGTTAGGAATAGGGATAGGAGTAGTGTAGGGGGATAGAATATACAGTTTGTACAGTATAAAAACCATTAGGCCTATGGAGAGTCCCCACTAAGATAGCAAAACAAACCTGAGTGTGTGTGTGTGTGTGTGTGTGTTTTCTTTTTCTTTTTTTTTTCACAGATTCCC
>RJVU01061675.1:5002943-5017828 GCA_003731715.1 Anabarilius grahami | reverse complement strand
GAAACTTCTTTTAAAAACATTAAAAATCTTAGTGGTTCCAAACTTTTGGACTGTACTATATATATATATATATAATATATAATTGTTTTTTCTCTTTCTCCTTCTCCTTCACCACTTGTGTTTGTTTGTTTGTTTGCAAAGCAGTTTATTCTGTCAGGCTCATAGATGCAAACTCCTCAACTTTTAGTGACAACTCACCTCTATCCATTAGGCAGTCGTGGCCTAATGGATAGAGAGTCGGACTTGTAACCCAAAGGTCATGGGTTCGAGTCTCAGGTCCGGCAGGGATTGTCGGTGAGGGGAGTGAATGTCCAGCGCTCTCCCCACCCTCAATACCACGACTGAGGTGAGACCCTTGAGCAAGGCACCGTACCCCCAACTGCTCCCCGGGCGCCGCAGCAATGGCTGCCCACTGCTCCGGGTGTGTGTTCACTGTGTGTGTGTTCACTGCTGTGTGTGTGCACTTGGATGGGTTAAATGCAGAGCACAAATTCCGAGTATGGGTCACCATACTTGGCCACATGTCACTTCACTTTCACTTTCACTTTCACTTTCACTTTTTGAGTAGTAGTATAAGTACTTTACAATGTTTACTTTACTCTTTACTTTAAAAACTATGTCTATAAAGGGTAATATTTTATGTATTTGAGGTCTGAGATGTGGGAACGGTGAAGAAAGAAAGGCCAAACAGTTTGCAGTTTAGCTCAGTTTTGCCGTCTAGTCACCCAATATTGTCTTAAATAGCATGCATAGCACTTCATCTTTTATAACAGATTTTGACACAATGTTTTTTTTTGTGCGTGTGAACAATTACAGTTTTGGACATATGAGGTAATAAAAAATAAATAAATAACCTTAAAGTAACTACATATGAGAATGTAAAGCAAATATCTTTAAAAAAAAATCTGTGCGGAGCATGACCCCGTCCCACGCAATGTTCTCACCTTTTTTTCCCCTTACCTGTTTGCATCCCTCTAGGCTACAAGAAATATGTTTGGCTAACTGGGCCATGCTAACCAGCCAAATTTTGACCTATCAGTCCATTCATGTTCACTTTTCTTGGTCCACTCACTTTTCACATCCAGTGAATTTCAGATACATAAATTTAACCATGCATAGTTCACGTGAAAATACAGTATATTTGCCTTCACATGTGCATGCAGTAATTTTCCCTATTTCCCTCATGTACAGTAAACATAGAAATATGTTTAAATAGCATGTTTGTGTGATGTTTAAACACTCAATGAGACTCCAGTTATATCAGTAGCCTAATAAAAAGTTTTAATGCTTTACATTATTGGTCAAATACACATCTTGATGTACTGGTCTTAAGTTAAAATTGGGAAGATGGCATCTGGAAATGTATTTGGTCTTGAAAAATGTATTCGGTCTTGATCATAGGGTGTATGTATGTTTTTGCAAGGTTGTCTGCTGGTCTCAGTTTGACCACTGAATTTTTGCTGGAGCCTGCAGGTCACCAGTGGTGATGGTTGTTCTGCTTATGGTCTCATGAGAATATAACTGAGGTAGTAACCTGCTCTGGACAGGGCTTTGTTGATTAGAAACCAAACCCTGGTGCTCAGAGTGGCTGTGTTTTAATGACAGACGCTCCATGGCTACAGCTGGACCCTCTGTGGAACTCAGCGCTCATCTTCAGTTGTAAAGGACAGAGCATTGGAGGGGGTATAGCTAATGCCGCCTCATATATTGTAGTTTCTTTGTCAGATGTACCGTATACAGGCATGTGACTGCCTTTTTTGACTTCCAGTAAAAGTTGCCATTATTGTGTTTATTACATAATTTATTCAAAAATATAAGAGAATTCAGGCATCAAAGAAAATATATAACATATTTATGGAATAATTTTAAATGAAAAAAAAAAAAAAAAGTGTGAAAAAAGCTGAGATTGTAATACTTTGCTTGCTTTGTTGTAGCACCAGAACGCCTCGATGGTTGAGGCATTGAGGAATGTTTGTTTAAAGTTTAATCGGCTTGCTGCTCGCTGTGCATCCGTGGAGAAGAGAGGTCAGAGCATGTCAGGAAATGGCACATTTCTCATTAGGGCACAGCCCAGAAGCACTGATGCCGAAACACTACAGATACACAAAGAGGAGAGAGAGAGAGAGAGAGAGGGACCGAGACGGGGAGGGAGGAGGAGTTCACAGAGAGTTACAATATGCTCCAGTACCCCCACTGATTCCGCTGCTACACTCTCATCCGTGACTGTTTGTGTTTACATGTGAAATTGAGTGATGTGCCGGTGCCATAGTGAGGAAGGGTGCTGTGTCTGAAGCAACACAGGGGTGTTTGCTAATAAGAAGCTAAAAGCTCAAAGCAGAAGACCTGATGAAACAGAACTGAGGAAACATACTGCATAATAGAAACAACCCACTCTGATGCCTCAAATACAAAACCGAAATGAATACTCATAACTCACTTCAGGAATTTGTGCTTGTAGCTGGGGAATTTGTTCCACAGTGTTCCTTCCTGTACTTGAGGTCTCTTGTTTGATTCCTAGGAGCAACATACTAATAATTCATACCCTGAGAAATCCAGCTAAAACCAACTTAAAGGGTTAGTTCACCCCAAAATAAAAATGTTGTCATTAATTACTCACCCTCATGTCGTTCTACACCCGTAAGACCTCCGTTCATCTTCGGAACACAAATTATTATTTTTCATAAAATCCGATGGCTCAATGAGGCCTGCATTGCCAGCAAGACAATTAACACTTTCAGATGCCCTGAAAGCTACTAAAGACGTATTTAAAACAGTTCATGTGACTGCGGTGGTTCAACCTTAATGTTATGAATCGACGAGAATACTTTTTGTTTGCCAAAAAAACAAATAACGACTTTATTCAACAATATAGTGATGGGCGATTTCAAAACACTGCTTCATGAAGCTTCGAAGCTTTACAAATATTTTGTTTCGAATCGTTTCGAATCTGTGGTTCGGAGAGTGTATCAAACTGCCAAAGTCATGTGATTTCAGTAAACAAGGCTTCATTCCATCATAAGAGTTTCGAAACTTCAATAGTTCACCACTGGGGCGTGTGACTTTGGCAGTTTGATACACACTCCGAGTCCGAAATTGTTAATTGTCTTGCTGGCAATGCAGGCCTCACTGAGCCATCCGATTTTATGAAAAATATCTTAATTTGTGTTCTGAAGATGAACGAAGGTCTTACAGGTGTGGAACAACTTGAGGGTGAGTAATTAATGACAGAATTTTCATTTTTGGGTGAAGTAACCCTTTAAAGTTGCTTTATGCAAGTTTAGCCTATTGTGGTTGAAGCATAAAAGTTCAAGTTAATCGCAAAGTTTTTTTTTTTTTACCTTTGTTTTTCTGCATGGAAAAAAATGATATTTTGAGTGTTCACCTGTGATCAAAAAATAACTCAGCCGAGTAACTAAATGGCATGTTTTGACATATTAGCCTTCTGTTCTCTTTTTACAGACATAATGTAAAAACACAAGGACAAATGATGCAAACCTGAAATTTGCTACCAAATCCAACCTGATCACTTAAAATACAAAAAATTATTCTAGGCTTACAGTAATGAATTGGGATTAGGCAAGAACATGGTATTGAACACTGATTTTTGTAAGTTCTCACTCAATTATTGATTTCTGTTCAAAAAGTCATCATGAAATGAAAGATTTAATAAGATTAAATCTATTTTTAAATGCATGTTAGTGATATTATTGTAAATTATACATCCATGTAGGTTTAATTTTTACAAATTTTTTTGGACTTCATAATTTTCTATTTAAAATAACATAATTCAATCCTCCATACATCTCTCTCTGGTGACATATTCTGGACTTCTCTAATCATTTAGTCTGCTTAAACCCCATCCCTTTCTTATAAAACAACTACAAGCTCGCATTTAGATCTGTTTCCATCCAAATAACAATCGATGTATAGATCCAAGTCCCCACCCTTTATAATTTTCTCTTGATAATCTATTTCACTCGGATGTATGTCACAATACAGAAGAGAAGATCTGTTTTTTTATCTCCTAATTTAATCTGGTATAGTAGTTGCTTTTACATGGTTTAGGTTGTTTGAGCTGGTTTAGATGGTTGACCATGGTACTACCAGCTGGCTAGGACTGAATGAGGTAATACACAAACTTGGTGAAAGTTGTTAGGTTTGGTAAACCTGCTTGGGCCAGCAATAAACCATAGTAAAAACACAAGTTTGACTAACTTAAATTGGCTTGGTTTTTCTAGCAGGGTTGTGGAAAAAGAGGCATTGCACAATATTTTATTTCAGTTGCTGTGTTATTTCACTGTAATTAAATAGAAAAACATGTCATTGACCTAGACATGATGATATTAAAAAAAGAGATGTCATAGACGCACTAAATAATAAATTAAATATTTTAGACACATTTGTGGGAAAGTTGATTGAAGTCACAGTGGAGAGATAAAGCAAGAAAAAGAAATGGTGGAGACGGATAGATAGAGATGTATTCGATTTATGCCTTCCTTTCCTAGTTTCACAGCTCCTGCAGAGGCAATCAATGAGATATGTGTGAAAGCCTTGAAAAGATGCCTTTCTGAGAGCCCTTTTTTCCCCTTCCTTCCCTGAGAATGCTTTTTTTCCCCCCTTGCTTCTGCCTGCCTTTGACTCGCATGAAACAAAACGACCAGTTACAGAAGCACCACTGTGTGAGTTTAAGCCGCCAAACACCACCCGGAGATCCTTCTGAGCTCGATGATGCTAGATTAGCTGGAACAAGTATATCAGTAGGACACAAAAAGAACACAGAGGGGTAAGCGGGAGAGGACGCAGGAGGGGCCCGGACCTCTTGTTATGCTAAGAGTGTTCCGAACGGTCCCGCTTGGTTCAAGTTAATTACGACCAACATTTAAATAAGAGCACTTGTCTTGAGGACGGTGGTTGGCTGCGGGAGAGACAGACCTCGTGCTAATTGTGTTTGTGTTTCCAGCTCCTCCCCTCATCTCCAGCTCTCTCTCAGTATGAGCTCCTGCGGGACACACTATGTGAGCTGCAGCCCAATGAAGGGCTTCGGATAATTGCCCCCTCACACGGATCTGTAAGCGTCTAAATCCTGGTCATCGTGCTGTAACTGGTTGCTTCTGTCTTTTCTTCTCCTGCAGATGCATGGGCTTTTATTGAGTGGTGTCTGACTGCTGAAATAACAATTCTCTTACACCTATAAGCTCTCTCTAACATACTCACACACTTTCTATAGTACACAGTGGCCATGAACAGATGCAGATGCCCCCTTTAGTTTGATTTTGTGTCTTTGAGCAAAGACCCCGAAGCTGTGAATCATGAAAACATTATTGATTGGTTTTGGAACTAGTAAATGGTGATGAATTTTGTTCTGTATGTGAGTTTGTCTATGCTGTTGAATATCCATTGAACTTTATTTTTTGTTGGTTCTTTGGTTTGTTTGCATCTTGTTTTTCACTGATGGGTAATGTACTTTTCTGTTTTCTTGTGTATGGGACTATATTATATGACCTTAAAGTGGATGCAGGAATTGAGTGGTCAGAAGGGCTTTTCATACTTGAAATAGTTAACCCTGGGTCATTCTAAACCCCAGGTAAATG
Organism: Anabarilius grahami; assembly: GCA_003731715.1. Lineage (NCBI taxonomy): Eukaryota > Metazoa > Chordata > Actinopteri > Cypriniformes > Xenocyprididae > Anabarilius > Anabarilius grahami. Next base: position 5,012,237 of record RJVU01061675.1, on the reverse strand, counting down.
GAATCCTTGGTTATCTTGTTTCACACTGCTCATAATTTACCCGGGATTAACAATTAATCCTGGGTATTCTTAAACTGACGTTTCACATTGTACATTCGTAAACCCTGGGTTAACATTCTTATTTGCATATTTGCGGTGTCAGTGTCATTGATTGGATAAACGCAGCATGCTAACCCTGCTTCTAAATTACAAATGTGAAATGTTCCTTTACCCAGGGTTAAAAGCTGTGCTTAGAATGACGATAACCCAGGGTTAAGCACAGTGTGAAAAGCCCTAGAGTGTGAATGAGAATAACCTGGGTTATCGACGTTCTAAACCTCGCTTTTAAAAGAATGTTTCACACTTGTAATTTAGAAGCAGGTTTTGCACCGCTTTTTACCCAGGGTTATGAAACCCTGCTCCGGAGCAGAGTTAGCACCTCTTTTGCAGTGTTAACCCCGCATTGTGGTCCCAAACTTGTACAGTGTGAAACAATGCCTCGTTAGAATGTTACAGCTAGACACTAAACAACAGACAATACACACCCTGACAAAAGTCTTGTCGCCTATCCAAGTTGTAGGAACAACAAATAATAACTTGACTTCTAGTTGATCATTTGGAATCAGAAGTGGCTTATATGAAAGGCAAAGGCCTCTAGATTATACTTATTTTACCAAAATAAAATCTTATCATGCCTTGATTTTTATTTATTTAATTAGGACAGAAAGGTCAGACTTTGCTTAGACAAAAGTCTTGTCACTTAGCAGAAATAATGTACAGTACAGAAGATAAAGTCATGGTGCAGTGGAAAAAGAATTAATATTGTGTATGACTCCCATGAGCTTGGAGGACTGCATCCATACGTCTCGGCAATGACTTTCATCTTCAATGCCTCCTCCTTCATCTTACCCCAGACATGCTCAATAATGTTCATGTCTGGTGACTGGGCTGGCCAATCCTGGAGCACCTTGACCTTCTTTGCTTTCAGGAACTTTGATGTGGAGGCTGAAGTATGAGAAGGAGCTCCATCCTGCTGAAGAAATTGCCCTCTCTTGTGGTTTGGAATGTAATGGGCAGCAAGAATGTCTTGATACCTCAGGCTGTTGATGTTGCCATCCACTCTGCAGATCTCTTGCACGGACCTATACTGAATGTAACCCCAAACCATGATTTTTCCTCCACCGAACTTGACTGTTTTCTGTGTGAATCTTGGGTCCATGCAGGTTCTGATAGGTCTTCTGCAGTATTTGCAATGATTGGGATGCAGTTCAATTGATGATTCATCAGAAAAATTCAACCTTCTGCCACTTTTCCACAGTCCATCCTTCCTGCAAGCTGTGGGCCTTGGCAAATGCAACACGATTTTTTAGTTGTCTTATGTTTAATGCTGGTTTCTGAGCACTAATTCGGCCATTGAGACCACTGCGTGACAGAATTCGACAAACTGTTCTTGTAGATACAGGGGTTTCTGGTGACCAGTCATTATGTAGCTCTGCTACAGTTGAAAAAGGGCTGGCCCTGGACTGTCGAATCAACAAACGGTCCTCTCGAACAGTTGTCTTACAACAGTATACAATGTGAAACGTCAGTTTATGAATACCCAGGATTAACTGTTAACCCCGGGTAAATTATGAGCGGTGTGAAATGTGAAGCAAGATAGCTCAGCAATGCTGCATTTATTAGTTCAAAAATACAGTAAAAAGTAAGCCTGGTTTCTCCCAAGTTTTTTTTTTTCTCCATTTAAACACCTATTTGCCACTTGTTTGCCACCTGATGTCACCTGTTGGAGTTTGGGTTCCTTGCCGCTGTCACCTTTAGCTTGCTTAGTTGGGGACACTTGACATTTGACTTGACATTTGATATTCAACAGTGCTTTGATCTGCCTGCATTGACACTATTCTTTTTTGTGCAGCCAAATAATGTACCAGTTATCAATGTAAAGCTGCTTTGACACAATCTACATTGTAAAAAGCGCTATATAAATAAAGGTGACTTGCCTTGACTTAAAAAGAATTACAATTTCAAATATTTTAATACATTTTAAACAGCCTTGCTGAAAGAACTTGCTGAACTTCTGAACACTAGTGTATTCTCCAAAACTGTTCTCCAAGAGCAATCCAATTAAATGTGAAGAAATTAGCATTGGATAGTTCTGTTGTATACTTAAACATACACTAAACAGGAATATGCTAAGAACTGCCAAAAGCATGTACACTATACTGCCAAAAGTATCGGGACACCCCTCCAAATCATTGAATCCAGGTGTTCCAATCACTTCCATGGCCACAGGTGTATAAAACAAGCACCTAGGCATGCAGACTGCTTCTACAATCATTTGTGAAAGAATGGGTCGCTCTCAGGAGCTCAGTGAATTCAGGCGTGGTACCGTGATAGGATGCCATCTATGCAATAAGTCTATTCATGAAATTTCCCCACCACTAAATATTCCACAGTCAACTGTTAGTGGTATCATAACAAAGTGGAAGCAATCGGGAACAACAGCAACTCAGCCACGAAGTGGTAGGCCACGTAAAATCACAGAGCGGGGTCAGCGCATGCTGAGGCTCATAGTGCGCAGAAGTCGCCAACTTTCTGCAGAGTCAATAACTACAGACCTCCAATCTTCGTCTGGCCTTCAGATTAGCTCAAGAACAGTGCTTGGAGAGCTTCATGGAATAGGTTTGCATGGCCGAGCAGCTGCATCCAAGCCTTACATCACCAAGTGCAATGCAAGTGCAATCCAAGTGCAATGCACCAAGACTATGGCGGCGCGTCCACACGCAGCGGCTTCTCTCTGTCCCGACAGAACGGTGTTTTCGTGTTTTTTGTCTTGTGAGTCGCAGTGTTTTTGTACNTCTGGGTTTGGCGGTTGCCAGGAGAACGGTACTTGCCTGACTGCATTGTGCCAAGTGTAAAGTTTGGTGGAGGGGGGATTATGGTGTGGGGTTGTTTTCCAGGGCTTGGGCTTGACCCCTTAGTTCCAGTGAAAGGAACTCTTAATGCTTCAGCATACCAAGACATTTTGGACAATTTCATGCTCCCAACTTTGTGGGAACAGTTTTGGGATGGCCCCTTCCTGTTCCAACATGACTGCGCACTAGTGCAGAAAGCAAGGTCCATAAAGACATGGATGAGTGAGTTTGGTGTGGAGGAACTTGACTGGCCTGCACCTCAGTCCTTACCTCAACCTGATAGAACACCTTTGGGATGAATTAGAGTGGAGACTGCGAGCCAGGCCTTCTCGTCAACATCACTGCCTGACCTCACAAATGCACTTCTAGAACAATGGTCAAAAATTCCCATAAACGGACTCCTAAACCTTGTGGAAAGCCTTCTCAGAAAAGTTGAAGCTGTTATAGCTGCAAAGGGTGGGCCAACTCCATATTAAATCCTACGGATTAAGAAAGGGATGTCATTAAAGTTCAAGTGCACGTAAAGGCAGGCGTCCCAAAACTTTTGGCAATATAGTGTATTTCATGGTGTTGTCGTTCTTACTGCAGCACCCGTTCATCATTGTACAACCTCATTTCCAGAAAAGTTGGGACATTTGTAATAAAATCAAGTGTAATAAAATCTAGAAACTATGATTTGTTAATTTTCTTGAACCTTTATTTAACTGACAAATGTACAAAGAAAATATTTCCAGTGTTTTCACTTAATTGTATTTTGTAAATATAAACTAATTTTGATTTTGATGACTGCAACACACTCCAAAAAAGTTTGGACAGAGGCATGTTAACCACTGTGTCACATCACCTTTCCTTTTAATTACACTTTTTAATTGTTTGGGAATTGATGATACTAATTATTGAAGTTTTGCTAGGGAAATTTTTGCCCAGTCTCACCAGATACAAGGCAGCTGCTCAACAGTCTGTGGTCATCGTTTTCTGATTCTCCTTTTCATGATGGGCCATACATTTTCAATAAGAGACAGATCTGGACTGTAGGCAGGTCAGTCAAGGACATCCACTCTATGGTGTAGGGTGTCTAGAAACCACTCTGATGTATCACGTGCAGAATGAGGCCTGGCATTGTCTTGCTTTCCAGGAAAGATGTCATCTTGATGTCAGTTTATGTCTTTGTACAATCCCAATATACGCCTCCACGTCAATGGATCCTTCACACATATGCAAGTCACCTATGCCGTTTGAACTGATGCACCCCAATACCTTGACAGATGTTTACTTTTGCATCTGTCACTGATGAAAGTCTGGATGGTCCCTTTCGTCTTTGGAACGGAGAACTCGATGTCAGTTTTTTCCCAAAAACATGCTGAAACGTGGACTCAAAGCACACATTTTCACTGTCTAATACCATCTAAGATGAGCTCAGGGCCAGGGAACTTGGAAGCATCTCTGCACTGAACTGATGTATAGCTTTCTCCTTGTGTAACAGATATTTGAGTTGCATTTCTTGATGCAGCGGCAGATCGTGTTAAGTGACAACGGTTTTCCAAGGTATTCCTGAGCCCATGTGGCTATATTTAACACAATAGCATGACGGTTTCTCATGTAATGTTTCCCTCTGAAGGCTCGAAGGTCAAGCACATTGAACACAAGTTTTCTGCCTGGCCGTACACAGACTGAGATTTCTCTGGATTCCTTAAAATTTTTCACAATATTACATATGGTAGATGGTGAAAGACATACATTCTTTGCAATCTTGCATTGAGAAAAGTGATTTTTGAATTGTTTGACAATTCTCTCATGAAATTTGGCACAAAGTGGTGAGCCATGACCCATCTTTGCTTGCAAAGACTGAGAAACTGTTTTACACCCAAACACGATACCCTAACCTATTTCCAATTCATCTGCTAATTGTGGACTGTTTTAAAACAGTTTTACTTGGATATTCTATAATCTTTTCAGTTTTATTTTGCCTCTGTCCCAACTTTTTTGGAGTGTGTTGCAGCCATCAAAATCTAAATTTGTTTACATTTTCAAAATACAATTATGTTGTTCAGTGAAAACTTTGGAAATCATTTAATTGTGCTTTTGTGAGTTAAAAAATGTTCAAGAGAATTAACAAATCACAGATTGTGGATTTTATTGCATTTTACAAAATGTCCCAACTTTTCTGGAAATGGGGTTTGTAGTTCTGAGTAGTAGATCAGAACAACGCAGATCACACTTAAGTCGTTGATTGCCTGGACCTGCACTTTGTGTATTCTGTCACTCTATTTTGGGGAGTTTAGGAAGAAAAAAGTTCCAGTATGATGTGGTGGGACATTTGACAGGTTCATTCTATTCCATCTGTCACTTTGTTCTTGTCATACTTCATCACTTTGGGAAACTGTGAATTTTCGCATATTGTTGAAAAGGTGGTATTTTGAATTGCGGTTATGTGAATGACCTTATTTTTGTACAAGGGTTAAAGCAATCTCTCTCTTTCTCTTTTGTCTTCAGCAATGGCAGATTTTCATGTGCAGCCACGTTCTGTGCGTGCAGAGCTGGGAGGTGTTGGACGGTTTCAGTGCCAAATCCATGGCCTGCCTGAGCCGGTCATCAGCTGGGAAAGAGACGGGCGGCCCGTGGATACCTCTGATGACAGGTAGCACCATAAATACACACTTCCACACAATGACATTTGAAGGGATGTCCCCAGTGTTGTTTTAACATATACATGTCTCCCTCTCACTGTGGGCCTGTCTATGTCTGTCACTGTGCAGGTATACTCTGTTGCCCACGGGTGTGCTGCAGATAACTGGAGTACGCCCTGAGGATGGTGGGGTGTACTGCTGTGTTGCCCACAACAGTGCTGGAGTCAAACACAGTGCAGGAGCGCAGCTCACAGTCTCAGGTCTGCACAAAAATTCTTCTCTGCTTATTCGAGTCCTACAACTTTTTCTTTCTGTAACTAGCTTAACCTCTCTTTCCCTGAAGGCTCCCAGTCATCTGTTTACAAAGAACCCATGATCCTAGTGGGCCCTGAAAACCTCACCCTCACAGTTCACCAGACCGCCATCTTGGAGTGTGTTGCCACGGGTTACCCTCGTCCAATCGTTTCGTGGAGTAGACTGGGTAAGAATCATTTAAGTTGCTCTCTAAATTGCCTTGAGTGGTTATCAGAGCAAAACCCACCTCCGCTCCAGCCAGAATGCTGCAATGAGCTTTAAAATGCTCTCCACTGCACACTGACTATAAAGTACCCAATCAACTGAAAAAGAGGAAAGGGAAAAATCTCCTCCACCAAGGTAATATAACATGATGGAGGACGGAGATGAGAGAAAATGAGCTGATGGATCTATATCTGGAAAGACTTTTCTTAAAAGGGTCTTATTTTTCTCCCTAAAGTTCACTTATGACATTAGTCAAGGTGTCTTGCACCAAAAATGTCTTAATTTAGTTAGAATTAAAGGAGTAGTTCATTAAAAAAGGAAAATTGTTGTCATTTACTCCCCCATTTCAAACCTGTATGACTTTTTCTTCTGTAAAACATAAAAGATAATCTTTCAAAAACAGATATTTTTGTTTTTTCGTCCATTGATGTTGTTTTGGACCCCATAGACTTTCACTAAATGATGACAAAATTTTCATTTTTGAAATGTTTCTTGAGTTTCTTGAGCACAAAATCAGCATGATTTCTGAAGGATCATGTGACACTGAAGACTAAAGTAATGGCTGCTTAAAAATTCAGCTTTGCCATCACAGAAATAAATTGCATTTTAAAATATACTAAAATAGTAAAACATATATTTTAAAATGTAATATGTCACAATATTACTGTTTTCACTGTATTATTTTTACTGAACAAATAAATGCAGCCTTGGTATCATACCGACCCCAACTTTTGAATGGTACTGTACATCATTGGAGTAGTACATCAAACCCTTTTAGTTCAAAAGATCCAGAAAATTCAGTCTTTGATGACATGACCCTATTGAAATAAGCTGGCTGTTGTATTAAAGACATTTACACTCCAATCTACTGGAGCCAAATGGTTTGGAATGGTGAAAGAAATACTCTCTCATCCTTCTTGCTAAGAGATGGATATTACAGATCGAACAGACTGATACTGAACAGTGAGATTGGTTTCTGTGTGAAAAATGGCTCATTTATTTTTACGCGCGCTCAGAGTTCTGAAGCCACACACTTGAAATGGTTTGAGACATTTTTGGCCATTGAATGCACTTTGCCACATCTGTCTGTCTTATCTTATTTAGGATTAATGAAGAAATGTCTCATCTTTACTTCTGTTGTAGAGTGATTAATATCGTTTTATGTGAGAATGTGTCTGTATTTATGCAAATGTGTGCGTGTCCCTCTCGCATGCATGTGAATCTACAGACTTGTGTATTTGTTTTCTGGATCATCTCATTTTGAGGCCTGTCCCATCTTTGCATTTTAATAAGCATTTCGGTCTATATCTATATATTTCCAGGTGAACGTAACCTACTTATTCTCCGACCCACACCAACTGTTCTCTCGCAAGCAAGATTTCACAGTGACTCCCACACTTGTATAATAATCCGTTTCTTGTATAATAAACTCTTTCTCGCTCACCCAGCTATTATCTAATGTGATTTTCCCATTAAGAATGTAAATGATGGCGTCTTCCTGTAACAGCTGCTAATCAGATGGTGGATATTACCTTCCACAGTGTTGCTGGAATTAACTGCTAACAATGGGATTTTGCTGGATTAGATTACAGCGAGAGCAAATCAAGGCTAAGCTCAGTAATGAATGTGATACATCTCCTACAGTTAGTGATTAATGCCATTCTGCATGTATGTCATCTTATTTAGGAGCCAGTGATCTTGCTGAGTTTAGTTCACTCTAATACATACAACCAAGCATGCATGCTGATTCACACCTACTGTACCTAAAAGCGTGCACATTTGTTATGGGGCAAAAGGCCTGGCCAGTAAAACATAATACAAAAATGTTGTCTTGGGGAAATAGATAGAAGTTGGATATAATGCTGTAACAATAGTAAAAAAAAAAATGACACAGACAATGATATTCACACAAAGCAACAACGATACAATAATGCGCACTGGTTTCAGATTTGCTGTTAAAAGGTTAGTTCACCCAAAAATGAAAATTCTGTCATTAATTACTCACCCTCATGTCATTCCGCATCCATAAAACCTTTGTTCATCTTCAGAACACAAATTAAGATCTTTTTGATGAAATCCGAGAGGTTTCTGTCCCTCCATATCCAACGCAACTACCACTCCAAGGTCCAGAAAGGTAGGAAAAAGGCATCATTAAAATACTCCATGTGACTCCAGTGGCTTAAACTCAATTTTATGAAGCAACGTGAGTGCTTTGTTTGTGCAAAAAAACATAATCAGCACGTTTTATCAGCAGAACAATTGGCATATTGTTTTTCATTTTCAATTTCATTTTCATTTTCATTTTCATTCCTGTCAAATATAAAAGGGATAGTCCAGCCAACTAAAAATTCTGTACGACTTTCTTCTGTGGAATGTTGGTTACAGTTCCCATTTACTTACATTATGGACAAAAATACAATAGAAGTCAATGGGAACCAAACTGTTGAGTTGTAATTTTTATTAGTACTTTTTCTTACTGAGTGTGCAAGTACAGCTGTAGTGATTGAGATGGTCCAGACTGGTTTACAGTAGCTCATGAGATTCATTGCTCATACAGAAAGTGTGTGAGTTTTACACATGTATGGGAGATGTCCATGGTAACATGGGTTATCCTGCATCACTGGCATTCATAGGTCATCTCGTATGTCTAGAGCCCTCCTTCTTGGACTCTTGTTTTTTTTCTGTGTACACTTTGTTATATTTTTTTCTCTCTCTCTTTCTCTCAAGATATTCTTTGCCCCAGGGCAGAATGTGGGATAATGCTTTGTACTCCATAATTAGTCACATTTAACCAGTGCTGTTAAATTCTGAGGCTCATCACATGCTTGTGTTGTCCTGTTAAATTTATTTTTAGTTCCTATGGGGCAGGAAATGATTTTATGGCCGGATAATCATGTGATTCTATTTTCTCTCCAGTGCCTCTTTTTATTCCCTCTACTATCCTTAATTCTCTTTGAAATTATCTTAATGACCTCTTTCTTTTGTCTTTGTCAACAATATGCCTTCATCTCTTCATCTTTCAGATGGCCGCCCAATAGGAGTTGAGGGTATCCAAGTACTAGGAACAGGAAACCTGATGATCTCTGATGTCAGAGTTCAACATTCTGGCATTTACGTCTGTGCGGCCAACAAACCAGGAACCCGTGTGCGCAGAACTGCTCAGGGACGCCTAGTTGTGCAAGGTGAGCTTTTTCTAAACACACTTTCCCAAAACGATATATTCTATTTATCTTTTATAAAACAAGTCAAGGTACACT